>UYWX01020483.1:0-51125 GCA_900622495.1 Hydatigera taeniaeformis | reverse complement strand
CCCTTACTTTCAATCATTCGCGTCCCCTCAGCCTTCTAGTCATGAGTGCTAGTCAGTGTTTTCATCTTTCATGGGGAAAAGTGTGGAAACAACAAATCTTGTGTCTTTAAGTAGTTCGATGAGGAAGTACGATTCGAATCCTTCAAAAATCGGTTAACTCGATGGTTACGAAAGCTGCGGGACTAATGAGATGGAGAACAATTTTAGTTGGGGTGTTTGTACTTCTACAAAAGGATTTAAATTGTAAAAAAATTGTCTTTGAAAAATGAGGCTTGAGGTCTTAGTGATATGGCAGTGCTAGCTTCAGTCACTGGAAGTGGTTTTGTGGCGAATCTGTAGTGCCTTTAGCATTTTGGTTTGATATTTTGTAAGACTTTTATCAACAAAAGGCTGCCACACCTCTTTGATAAAACAATGCACTTAGCCTCGAGAAGGGGTGTGTAGCGTTTGTGCGCAGACTGTTACAATGCAATTGTAAAAATGAAAAACTCTTTATGTCTCCACTCGGTTACACGTGTGATATGCAAGAAAATTTGAGCAAAATAAAATTTACAGACAATTTCAGAAACGAGTGAAGATGAACGCGGAGCCTCCTCTCCTGTCCTCCAAGCATGTGACTGGAGTGAAGTTATGTCCGTAGTGGACACTTACCCGGCTAATGATAAAGTGAATGTCACAAAAAACTGGTTGGATTACATTATTTTCAAATGTATGAACACAATAGTTGGTTAAAATTGAAAGACAGAATATTTAAAAGCTTGCTACTTGCAGTTATTAGTAGTGCATTAGGGCCTGACGACTTGGAGGGTAAGTCATTTATCTGCAGGTTTTCAAGTCCCTCGAACTCAAAATATTCCTCCAAAATTTTTGCTTTAAAATCCTAGCTGAAAAGGTGATTAAACGGGGTTTCGTTACTCTTCTTCGCAATACTCCGATGCAATGGAGCTCTCTGTGCAGTTTCCTAAAAACCTGTTTTACGGAACCAAATGCGTACCTGGATAAGATTTGGCTAATGGCTTTATTGTTTCTCCAAAAACTGTAATCATTCATATCGTATCTTTTATGTGAGATTCCAAGTTTCCTTATAATTCGTTTCAACAGAGACTGTAGTTAATGGCAATTTTTCTAACTCTGCATCGGTCACATTATCGGTGTTCAATCAAGACATTTTGGGTGACATTTTGATTGAAAGTCCTATTTCTTCTAGGGGAGAAAACTAGCCATTATCGAGACTGAGATTTTGGAGCACACATTTTTTTTCCCAAAAACACAACTTGTAAATGGATTCCTGCTTCTATGGCCTCGTGGATGAGTGAAGCGTAGACTTAGTCGTCCACTCCACTCCAGAGGAACTTGCATTGTATTAATGTATGGAAGCAGCTCACTTGCTGAGAAGAAATTACCACATGTTAGGGGATTTTGGATACTGTTAAGGAAAAATTGTGCACTCGAATTAGCTTATTTCAGTAGGTGGTGCCAAAGGCGCGCCTCAGAATGATCCATTTTGAATCAAAATCCTCACAAAAGTGCTTTGTTGCATTCTTTTCTTGCTCTGTTGCTTGCCTCCAATTTTATGCCTTGTTGTTGAGCTTCATATCAGTGAACACGAAGATTGGAGAAGAAAAATGTACTCCGAATTGGCATAGATCTTGTCAAACTCTTTTTGGAATAATGAGAATAAATGACTTTAAAGGCATTGCGAATCGTAATTTAGCTAAAAGAGGAAGTCGAGAAAGCTTCATTGCAAAAACATATGTAGGACTTTGTTCTACGCACCACTGAAAAATGTTTGCTACAAGAGCTCTCTGTTTCTAACAAATTTTTAAAATGACGATAAAACTGTGCGAGTTCGCCCACCATCCACTTTTAATTGAAATGAGTACCTTGCACTGAAGATGGTGGTAAGCATTTGAAGGGGTGCAGCAGCAAAACCTTTGATCCACATTTAATGCCTCAACTTTTAGAAAACCACCTTCCCTTGATCGGGAGTGATTGCTTAGGAAGTAAGTGCAAGTAGTAAAACAATTCATTCACATCATTGCGCGTTGGAATCTAAAGTGTTGTCGAAGCACAGCAAATGAACTCCGTCCACAGACCATCAGAACAAATAATGCGACATCTTCTTCATTTTCATCTTAATGAACGTGTGAGTGAGTGAAGACAGCAAAGGTTGTATTGCGTCTGCCGGTGGGGCTGGTGGGTCACAGCCCCACTTCCACCCCTCCTACCAATCCAATGCCTTTCATCACCAAATGGGAAGTTTATAGGTGCTGCCTTGGTAGCAATCAAATGCAAAATTCGGCCATGTTAAGACGTCAATCCTGGTTTCCACTGGCTGTGACAAACTTCAAGGGTCTTTATGAAGAGCCCATATATTACGTTGGCTAATCTTCAATTCCACCACAACAAGAGGGCTAGAAACGACGTCTGCGTTTGCCATCCGCCCCACCTCCGTGTTTTACTAGCCGACCTTTTAACAGCTAAAAATTGACACCGTCGTGGACCGTCTGGAGAGGTGTCGTTTCAGAGTTCTCTTTACCGCGTTTGTGCAAGGATGTCAGCGATGACTCTACGCTTAAGCGTCTTCCATGGCGAACTTTATTTGATCCCGTTTTGTCTGTAACGCATGCCTTCCAGACAAGTGCTCTAATGTCTCCCCTTGGACACAATTAAGGCTCAACCGAAGATGTTGCCTCCAATTCCTTCTTTTCTACGGAACGTGACCTTAGATTCGGTTGAAGGTGCGAAGCAAACCAAGTATGACATCTCAGTCCCATAAAATGGCGGCTGTCTCGTGGGCATTCTCTAATGACACCAGAGGGCTATCGAGGGTACAGTCTGGCCGGTTCGCCGCTCAAAAAGGGAGAGAGGCTACCTAATGTTTCGCTTATTTAACTATCGCATTAAATGCGGTTATCTTGCTTCGGCCCTACTTTTACCCTTTCCGTCTGAATACAAACACATGGAAAGTCTGGGAACGGTATGGTGGTAGTTGAAAAACTGGTTTCTTCCCCCGAATTCACTTACTTGGCCTCGTACCGCTCGACACCCAAACGATGTTGTCATCGTGTGCACATTGCATACTGCCGTCCCCTCCCTGGAGGCCAAAAGTACGGTGGTATTTGTGATCAGTTCAACTCGAAGGAACACAGTAATGCGCTCAATCTTAACCAAATGGTTTCTTAAGGGAGGAGAAAGCGTAGCTTTCCTCTGGCTTCCTCCTAGTCTCAAACAGAACCTATGCGTTGGAAAGTAAAAAAATCGAGATGTAATCGGAGGCGGTGACGAGGGCAAGTTTATCAGGCGTTCAAACGGAGAGGCTCGCATCAAGTTGTTCAGTCGTTTTTAAAGGATAAAGTGCCTAGTCAAGCCATCAAGTCGATTTGTGGGGTCAAACCAGTACAAAACTTGTCTTACTCTAAGGTGAGTTTAGACCAGTAGGTCAATCCACTACGCATGTGCAACGCCTGATTTTTTCTTTGCGCATCACTTATGGAGTAGAGACTTTGATGTCCTGTTACGATTGGTTTTATGCCTCCTTTGCCATCCCCCAGCCTCCGAGGGAGCTTAAGTCTCCTAGATTTCGAATTATCATCCCCTTCGGGAAAGTCTCCTGTATTAGCGCCTGAGAGTTATGGCCAACCATAATTTCAACTATCCTGACAATCAATTGACTTTATGTGGGGAAGGAAAAGCGGTTCGACTATTTGATTTGTAAAGGTGGCTTTGCAGTAAGTTGGATCACCTTCTCGACAAGGTGGTGGATGGCCTCGACGTCCGATTGGACACTCGTAATTTGCGTGTACACTCGCTTTGTTTTACTTCTGTTGAGGGCTTCAAAACGCCGTTGAATGAAATTTGCTGCCTTCATCGCATCGCCATTGCCTAGAATGAGAAAGACTGGTAATTATTGTGAAATGTACAAGTTCTTGCGGAGATTTTAAAATACCGTTGCGATTTACAAAACATGTGAGATATTCAGTTCACAGAAGGAGACTATCAATAACTTGGAAGAAATTTACAGCTTCCTATTGCTTGACATGAAGCATTTGGGGCATAGCAAGGCAAAACCCTTCAACATAAAGATTTAATCGCCTGTAGATAAATTTAGCAAATCTTTGTCCAGACATGAGGAGATAATAATCTGCAGTGCATCCAAGCAACCGGAAGTTATTCTGCATGAAGAAATCAACAATTTTGAGGGAATAGAGCCTCTTGAACGAGAGCTCCACCGGGGCATGGTTTGCTTTCAAGCGTTCTAATGCCTACTGACGACAAGTGGAGCTGTCGAGTGTCCACAGTGACTCTCAGAGAGCTCATGCGCATAAATAACGGCAGCTCAACACAGTTTTCTCTTTTGTGCAATTCAATTCATTATCGAGTTTGAAGCAATCGGTTAAAGAAGAAGGCGACCTTCTCTCCCATATCTCCCAACTGCCAGCCACATAAGGCACCAAGAAGTTGACTTGCGCTAGAATAGGCTTGTGTCGATTTGCTTCGGCCGAGATTCGATAATACTGAGGGTCGCAAAGAGGAGAGAGTGATGATTTAAATTAGTTGCATAACTTGTCGTTAGATCAGCTCGGTACAACTTAATGAGTTGGTTACAGCGGTGACAGGCGATGCCAACGAAACGGTGCGATGGTCACACCACTTAGGGTCTTAAAAGGGAACAAAGTAAGTCATGAATTGCCTAGTGTTTAGCTGTTGTATGCCAGATCGAATAGGTGACCTGAAGTATACATGCAAGAAAGTGAAGAATTTGTCAGTCTGAACAACTCAGTGTTTGTGTGGGTCATCAATTTGCAGCCAAAAATGTGTGGCGTGGCAGTCAATGAGGCTCGCATGCGTACGGATAAACGACATGCCGCGGGTGCGGTTTCGCTGTGTTAAATGAAATCTTCGAATGAGTAAAAAGCATTTTTGATTTGTCTTCTTGATAGACAAATTTTTCAAGATTTCGTCCCTTTGTCCGATGGCACTAATGAGAAAGGTCGTCAGAGCTGCACAGGAGTTCCGCGATCCAACTGCGACGGAAAAAAGATCTGCAAATCTACTCCTCTTACACATACTTTTTCTTCACTTGTTGGGACTTGAACTGAGCATCCTGAAGTAAATAGACAGGAAAATAAATCTTTTTATTTCCTTTAATCAGATGGGTCCCAAACCCTACCTGCATGAGGTCATCAAATCGTGCTTCTGTTCTTCAACCGACAACGAGTGAAAGGCGAAGCAAAAGAAACCACCAAAGAGTGAAGCAAATAAAGTTAAAGTTAAAGTTTTTTAAAGCTTGTCTTCAATTAACTCGTGAAAACAGCATTTGGACTGCACATTTTAGATATTTTAACTCCACTGACTGGTCAGCATCCTGAGGAAATGAGTATAAAAGCTTCAAAACACACCCCTTTACATATTTTTGGGGGTTGTCTTCAAAATGCAATGAGACTTTCCTCCTAAAATCAATTTTACCCTCCCAAAGTCATGTTGGGAAAATAATGAAACGCAACTTCTCCCGTTGGAACGGATGTGCACCAGCGGAGCTCTTCGGCACGAGGAGAGGCGTTCTACGATGCCATCGAGTCACGCATCCTCTGCCCTAATCAAACTGTTTTACTCCCAACTTGCTTCTCAAAATTAGGAGGGCCGTTGAGAATGAGGTAACCGCTTAGAGGATAACGTTTCCGTAGGAGCGCGTTGAGTGGATTTGTGCTAATCATTTCGCCCTGTTGATGCTCTGCTAGGAGTTTTTATCTTTTCGACTTTCATGCGAAAAAAGAATTAGTTTAATCTGCAGACTCTTTATGAGAGAATGTGGAACAGCAAAAATTGTACCAAAAACGTAGACCAATTGCTGGCAAAGGGCTCCATGAAGTTGAGAAAGTTATCCCATTTTTTGAACTTTACTAATTGCACTCACTAATAACAATAAAATGCCATCAGAATGCTGAAATTATGGTGTACTAGAAGTCTACTCGACGCGGTGTCAACTGTGATGAGTTAAGAAAGTCCCCTAAAGTGCCATGACCACTCGCCCATCCTGAACGCACTCACAGTTAATTCCTCCACCCGCCATCACTGAGAGGCAACGCAACGTGAAACCCCATACCGGCTTAAAACGAAGTAGCAAGAGGAAGATGAGACTCTCTCCACTGTTTCCACATCTTTCTAATGCGAGTACTTTAAGCCAAGAAGTCACCCTTTGGGACATTTGGCAGGACTTATTTTTTTCCATTTTATGCACGAGCTCTACAGAAGTTTCGCTCTTCTTCTTGTAGTGGTTTTGGTAACGAACCAACTTCAGTCCATGCCAGTAGCCTCAAGCCGCTTTATACGTTGATAATGCATAAATTCTCCTTGTGCCTTCAAGAGAATCGTAGAATACCTCGTGGTGCAACGACATACAGCGTGTTAGACGACGATACTAAGAGGTTTCTCAAGGATGCAGAGGTAATGTATCGCTTGTCTTACCGAGCAGGCCATTCTACCACCAGGCGACTTATCAAAGATATTACAATTATTGACCTGAGACTGCGGGCTTTGGTTCGCCTAAAACACAGAGGCCCTTAGGGAGCTTCACTTACGCTTTATTTTTGATGACCGCCTAACTTACCTCGTACTCAAACATGCCATTGTCCAATAGCGATGTCAAAGAGAAAATGATTACCATTACTGGAAGAAACAACATCAGAAGAATGAGGCAAACGAGGATGTGAGGAAGCTGTATAACCTCTCCCACTCCGCCTGCCCCTCCCCATCCTTAAATGCGGTTTGAGGTCGTCGCACGGATAGGCTATGAGACAGCATTGGTCGGAAAGTGCCTTGCGAGAAGCTGGCTTTCTTCCCACCGGTTCGTCAAGCCTAATTGCCTTTTCCACATAGTTGCACTGTAACAATTCGTTTTTGTGTCGATAAGCCTCCGTTTTGTATGACCTTCAGCAAGTCCATCCTACTACAAACACCCGCAAACAAGCAAAGCAAATACAGTCCATTGGAGGAGAAAATGGGGCTAAAGTGTATGTAAAGAAAAGCAAGGTGAAGCGTTCGAAGTAAGCCAAAAGACTGTCCATTTGCATAATTAAAGCTGCGACAAGAAACAAACAAAAGCCGCCACCTTCCATAAGTTAATCAACCATCAAGCATCCCCAAGGCGTAGTTTTTAGACTACCACCTGCCTCATAGGCATTTTTGGGCTTTCATCTTCTGTTTTGTGAGGCATATGATAATTTCATTAGACAAGCCATTGACAATGAAAGGTTTTTCGAAACCTTCACTGTACAAGCAGCGATGTACAACAGAGTATTGTTGAGTGTTAAAACCTTTCCACAGAGTAAAGCAAGCCCCTAGAGATAGTTGAACCCAGTCAGTAAGGCAAACACTCCTAAATCTGACTTACCAAAAGGGAGAAGATCAAAAACTATGAACAATGGTAGAATCAACTACTTCCGATGAATGTCATCCCTTAAACGCTAATGGCTATGGCGAGGGTTCCAAACGAAGAGGTGACGTTATCGGTAAGAAAAATTGCTGCAGTAAAACTGCAGGTGCTGAGGGGACTGGTCAACAATCAAATGAGAGGTGTTTAGAATGGAAAGAAGACGTCATACCCACTCCCTCTCCCCATTTTCACCGACATGATGCCTACAGCCGGTGTCTATCCAACCACTCAGAGTATTCATTCTTTGAAAATTTTCGCCACCACGTTGGCGTTGCGACATTCGACTTTATCCGCCTGCCAAACCTCCCTTAATTGATAACCCTTTGGAGAAGATCTACAGCACAACATTCAGGCTTCAGCGGTGCCCTAGCGGAGAAGGTCAATGAAGGAGGAAAGGTCCTTCACTGTGACAAATGACTTGGCTACCAAAACGAAACATTTAATTCCTGCAATCGTGATTAAAAGAGCAGGGAGGGGACACGTTCCCTTTAAACTGGTGCCAATGAGTGTGAGCATGAGTTTCAGTGAGTTCATAACTGGGACATCCGAAATAGGTCAAGGCCGCATTGCCACCACATCAGAGCCGCACGAAGAGATGTAATGTCTGCACGAGGCCACTGATTTATCGGTAGAGGCACAATGTGACCGATCAGGACAACAAAACGAGAGCGCGAGTTTTAAGGCATTCTGAGATTTGCTTGACAGGCATGAGCTGAGAGAGGTAATGGGTGGGAAATTGAAATTGGATACCGTTTTGAAGTAGCAGACATTAATAACATAAGTTAAACCTTCGATTTTCTAATCCTTTAATATATTCATTGTTAGTTTATCTTGACCATTTGTTTCAGAAGCCAAGGTTGCAAATTTATAATTAGCGCATTTTAACAAATTTCTGCTACTTTTTAAGCATATGCCATAATTCAGTCCATTAGCCGTCTGGCAACAGCAATTGAGAACATGTTCTAGACTGCCCATTTTAAAAATCAAGTGAAGTCTGTTTCTCAGTGTCACAAAAGCGCAGGATCTATCGGAGATGCAACAGCGAATTACCATAGTGGATAACAATTAAAACGTGCTATTAACACAGTCCTTCTTTTTTAACTTTGCAGCGCACCATAAAATGCAGCGTCGTCCTTACTTTTGGGACAGGATAACACCCCGAAAATAGCCGGCCTAATAGCGGGATTAGACCTCCGTTCTCTGGCGAGGTAGTACCTTAAGCATTAGCCAAAAATGCTGCTCTCAAACAGACAAGCAGCATCTGTACCTTATTGCCCTCACAGAGGGATCTGTGTTTTTATTTCTGGCCCGAAATAACAGAAGAAGATGAAGGGAAGAGTTACCTTTGTAATCAGGAAAACAGACTTTTAACGGATTGATGGCCAACTTCTTTTGAAAGAGATCAAATTTGTTGAGGATGAGGAAGATTGTGGTGCATTTGTAGAACCACTTGCTGTTGCAGATGGCTGCAAAGTAATCCATGTCTTCTCGGAGCCTCAGCTGGATTAAGTGATGAAAGATTTTAGACTTAATAACCTCTAATCCCAAGGATGAATATGTTTTGCTATCCAATGAGATGGGAGAGTTGTTTCATTCTTAAGGGAAGCAGACCATTACATGGCCACAAATACAATATTAAGCAGCTTGCGTAGATCTCCTGACGTAGTAAAACCAAACATCAAGAGCAAGAATAGGACCAGTAGCCCAATAATTTTCCCGAAATTGTAAAAAAATTGATTTTTACAGCCGACTGCTCAAAATATCAGGATTTGCCTAACATAAAAATACGGTTTTACAGCAGTCTTTGCGATGACATTACATCGGATGACCTTTGCCACAGTTACACGTTAAATTACTCATTATGCATGAATAGTGATCTACTGCTAAACGCTATGCAAGAGATACTACTCACTCGATTTCCCAAAAGCAAGAAAGTAGTACCTGTACACCTGCAACACATCCAGTGTTTAAGCTGAAATTCCTATGTTACGACTTTATTGTCAAGCTTTAATTGACTTCCTTTCATGATTCGAGTAGGCTGTGGATACTGCAGAAAAAGGGGGCTAAGAAAGGTAAGACGACTGACAGCTGGGGTTCGACAGGCTCACTATTCCAAACGAAGTGCACTCTGATGCGATTTTGAAATGGAGGGTGTAACACTCGCATTATGAAATAAATAATTATCACAATATTTATGGTTGTTTTTCTTCCATGTACACTACATGAAGGATCCCATCAAACTGACATTAAACAATCACTGTCATATGGTAAAGCCAAAGATTGAGCTTAAAGCATTTTTACTATATAAGATGTAATCCGTAATATTTATGATAGACAAAGATCCTATAGGGTTGCTTAAACTTATCAGATTATAGTTTGCCAACCGGGATACCTGCAAGCTTCCGAATAAGTAAAAAAAGCCTTTGACAAAGAAATAAACAATCTCCAAAACCAACCTTCCCAGAAGTAGACCCCATATAAGATCCATAACCGAGAAGGGATGACAGAAAAATAATGGCATCGGCATCTTCAAAGAACTGTACCCATTTATGGATTGAAGATCTCTTCATTGAAACACGGATAAACCTATAGGATAAAACACTCGTCGGACCCTGAAGTGGGTACTCAAAAAAAGAAAAATAAAAATGTAACTCACCTAAAATATCTGTTTTCACGAAAGATAGTTTCCTCCTCCACGCCGCAGTTTCCACATTTAATGTGCAAAATATCAGCATTAGAGGGAAGAAAGTCGTCACAAAGTATGCGATCAAGCGAAGAAAAGAAGCTACAAATAAGCAAGCTGAATTCGAATTACTAGTTTGTTGAGAAGCCAGGCTGACTAATGTGTGAGTTTATAAATGTCTGCATCGATGTGTCCTTCCAAATATTTTTCAGAGCAGAAATTATTTTGGGTGAAATGGCTCCTCGTTTTATTTGATCCGAATTCCGAAAAATAACCTTTGCGTCTTCCTAGAAAACAAAAATTAACTTGCAGAAGTAAGTACAGCAGTTTCTGTCCCATCAAAATCCAAGCCACGAGCTCCGAATTCGCGTAAAAGATGAAGAAGATTCAAGGTAATGTTGTTAAAAAAGTGCTCCCGAACGGAAAGGCGGTAAGCATCAAGAAGACCATCACCAGCTACCAATCTAACTTTTTATGAAAAATTTTAAATTACCTTACTTGGTTGATCAGTGTATTTTTGCCAGACATCTCATTGCCTTCAGCCAAATAAATAAGCTTTTAAAGTTACCCAGAATGACGATGCTTGAAGTAATCGATAGCCGCTTGATGTCTTCAAATAATTGGTCGTTAATGTAGCTAGAATGAAAATCCATATCAGTTTTAGCCCTTTTGCAGGCAAAAATGCAAGAAAATCTTTTCATGCGATACCGACCGTTGTTGAATTGACGGTCATAAATAATGACCTAGATTAATCGATGAAACAAAAAAGAGCTTAAAGTGACAAATTTAGACAAAAGTTGTAAAGCTGTAAACTATCTTTTTCAAATCAATTTGTACTAATATTACGATCCCTACGTTATTCTAAATACTAGAATTTGTACCAACTAGTGTTGCGCTTAACAATAGTGTAATGACCCACAGCCGAGACTACCTTCTAAAGCAAATATATTCCTCCACTTGACAGATGTTACGTAACACAACCCCTGGTTCGCTCCTTAATATTGCCATTTTGTGTTTCTCTTTGCTACCTATTTCCGACTGATTTTTACAATAGATTTGCTTGCACTATTTGTTCGGCGGTACAATTGGTCGGGAGCCAAGCTTAATCAAGCAGTCTTTGGAGCACAAGTGTGGTGAGTCTGTAGGAGAAATACAATGGCGACACCGATTCTAACTTGTGTGTTTTCATGGCGCTGACCTCCATTTTGTAGTGCTCGTTGTTCACATGGATGCAGATCTCTGACTGAAATACATACATCTCCCCACCCCTCTATCTTACTTTATTTCCAACCCATAGGCTGTTCGTGCGGTATCTTTTATTAAACAACTCTGTAATTATTTGAGCAGTTTCTAACAAATATTAAAGTGGAAATCAACAGTGCATCAACCATGCTGAAGGCACTACCTCCTGCCGCACTTCTTGGTGTTTGTCCCCAACTGCTATTTTTCAGTTTATCCCTTCCGCTCCCTATCTTCCTTCTAGACGTTTCTCGCTCATAGTTTTGATAGATTACTTTAATGTGTGCACAGAGATAAGAAGGCTTTACTTCGGAAACACCCGGTGTCCTCACTGTTCTTTTTTTAATCTATGTGCATGACTTATAGGAACACTAAGCGATCATGTCAGGAGACCAGCAACCAACTCCAGCTAAGCGTCCCAAAAAGGAGTCTATCATCGACCTAACACGCTACCAGGACAAGCTCATTCGCGTTAAATTCACTGGTGGCCGGGAGGCCACAGGCGTCTTAAAGGGCTGTGACAACCTACAAAACATGGTACTTGATAATACAATTGAATACCTACGAGATCCTGCGGACCCTTCCCGTCTCACTGAGGACACTCGCGAACTCGGTCTGGTCGTCTGCCGGTAAGTTATCACTTCAAAAAAGAAAATCTCCCACAGTACATAGATCACTGTTTGATCTTCCTTTTAGTGGCCCGTCTGTGGAATTAGTCTGCCCAGCCGAAGGGATGGAGGTAATCTCAAATCCGTTTGTGGAAGCCGAATAATACCCAAATTTGTGAACTTTTGCGTTCAAAGCTGGAACGTCATATTTGTATAAAATATACATACTCTGAAAGTCAGACTGGCGAATCGTTATCCTCGGCTGCTGTCCAGTATTCATCGTCGGAGAGCAATTTAGAGTTGTCGATTTCTAAAGTGGAAGCCGAAGGAGAACGCATTTCCTCAGTATTGCCTTCAACGGCACTTCTTTTTGTACTGAGCATTCGTTTAGCTGCCTTCTTCTTTAATTCGGCTTCCCACTCTCTCTCTACCAATTGATAGATGGCCATAGTTGCTTGGGCGTCTTCAATGGAGTTGTGCTCCTTGCGTTGAATGCGTAGGCCTAACAGAACGTAGGCTAGGTGGCGAAGGGCTGGAGGACCCTTTGTAGATATTCGAGCCCTAGCTTTTGCGTGAGGAGATGAGGAGACATCTCTGATCTTGTCTTTTGGGTGCTCAATTTTGAGAACTTCGAAGTCGTTCTTTAATGAATGTCCGACCACAATACGGTTCTGTAAGAGAGATGGTTTTCCCAACAAATTGGCAAATCCATTACCGATGAATCGGCAGGACATACGACGTACTTCAATAATCCGCATAACCTGCTCTCTTACTGATTCGAAGGGAATGGCTCTCTGCATATCTGAGGGACGTATCCCGCTCCAACGGGTTCGGTAATCGGTAATAATCTCTTCAGGCCGGCTTATGACGTCGTAAAGAACAGAACCATCGTGCGCAACAATGCTTACTCTGGCTAAAGCACTTCTGCAGTCAACACCAACCCCAACCATTTCACAGTCAAGAGCGACGGGACCCTCAGGAAAGATATTATCTCGCAGATACTGCAATCCTTAATATATACCGTGTAAGATAACACTATTACTCACCTGCGGTTGTGTTCTCAGGGCTTGGTTGTATGAATTGGCGCATCATTCTGCTCTTTTTCGTCGGTTTACGTTTTTTTCTCTTCCAACGAGTACCCATGCAACCACCACAATGCGCCACCTAATAACGGCACCTTCCGTACAGATTATTTCCACCTAGGCAAGAACCAGTAGGAGGCAGAATTAGCAACAATTGTGATTTTTAGCGTTAGATATTTCCAGATGCCTCCATCCCTGGGAAGAAGTTTGTTTACTCATATTCGAGTTATGCGGGATTCTATGTAGCATTTATGGTAGGTGCTGACAATTAAAGAAAAATTAAACACCAATTAATTCGCGACATCGATTTCGACGGTCATAATGTTTTACCTTTGAAATACAAACTGCAAAGCTTGAATTACTTCTAGTCCACTTAAACGTACATTGAAGTTAAATCGGAGAAAACCTGGATTTTGCTGTGTGGACTGTTCTTAAGCCCAGGTATTCAGGCATTCTCAATACCTATTACGAACAAACGGAAAGTCTCAGTGTAATGCTTTGTTCGCATGACCATCTGAGTAACTGGTGGGAGCTGTAATATATTCTAGTTGTTTAAGTGGACTTTTATAGGCGAGAGGCGGAAACCAATTGGAAGCGTGGGTCACGTGCGCGAGGTCGACGAGGAGCCTCCCTGCGATTGACACCTCCTGTTCATCACATCTGTATCTTATTCCCCTATCCTTCTTATAGAGATGCCTAATAAATCGTCTACAACCAACTTCCCCTTAAAGTCTGAGAACCAGGGACCAGAGGGTAGACAGGCAGTAACTACAGGAGCTTTGCTGTTTATCTTGCCCTTGTGCATGTGGACTGGTCCCTTGGCCAGTGCGAAATCCAATCCCTTCCTTTCCTCTTACAATATATGTACTTAGTCCCTCTCAATGCTTTCTTCCACCCGACTGGAAATCTTAGGACACTAGACTCGGGCGTTACAATATGCGTCAATAGACCTGCGGAGAAGTAACCGCACTATCCCTAACCCGTACGCTGTCAAAGTTGACTTTGTGTTTGCAACGTGTAGACGCATCTTATCCAAAGCACGAGTCCGTTTGTTCTGTTGCTTGTCTGATTAACTTCACAAGTGCCGCCTACACCCTACCTCACAGTGTCGACATACGCGACTCTCCCCTACACTATAACAACAAGGCGTACCACCACAGCGCCCACCCCCCTCCCGCTGTGTCCCCTAACCCCAATGAATGTCGATCTCACTACTGACCTCTGTTAAAACACCCGAATCCGTCTATTTACCGCCCACTTTATCAAATTGTAAGCTGCGAGTGGACACAGCAAACTCTATTACCACTCGCAAAAGGGGGATCAAGCTCGACCCACCATTTGGACTGCCATCAAGACTAACAGGCCCGACAAATAGACACATGCCCAGAGTTCAGGAACCCCACACACTCTTACCATCCTACTCTGACTCCTGAACAGCTCGGAAATCAACAAAACCTGGGCGAACCTGAGTTTGAGGCTCATTCCCGACTTTCCTTTTGTTGCTACGATACGTTTATGCACACAACAGGCGCCGTTCATAACATCTCTCAGAGTCTAGGAGACACGCATCATCTTGGCCTGCTTCTTTTCCTCTAGAGCCTTCTTCCGCTGTGCTACTTCCTCGTCACGACGGCGCAGAAACTCCGCGTAAGCAGCGGTGGCCGACGCAGGGTCTCCACGAGTTAATGCCTCCTCCTCACGTGAGAGTACTTCAATTCCAACGCGATGCGCCTCAGAGATCAGACTGGCGCAGATGCCCTGCAATGACGTTGTGCGCAGCGCCGCATCTTCGCTCTTCAACAAAGCGATCTCATATATATGCTTTAGTGTCAATTGACCAGACACTTCCGTACCTGAAGAGCAGTGAATTGAAATAGTGAGACATAGTATTGATTACCTTGATAAAGATCGCCTCGGCCTGGTTTTAGTCATTAATTCTCCTCACTAAGCGGTTGGATGGAGTAGATGGTTGGGCAGATCCAAAGCCAATTAAGGAATATGAGTGATTATAGTAATCGGTAACTAATGCGTAGCAGGATGAGCCAATCTGTCATGGATATCCAAAATCTGGACTAATTAGCTTTGGAGTAAGTAAATAAGACTAGCAGAAGTAAAACCGCATTTAAAAGAGACTAGTAATGCAACTTCTTGGACGAATAGATGATGAACTAAACTGAACTCGGTCGTAAGCAGTTGTCCATGTGACCAATTTCTGAACTGAGACTACGATAACATTTAGAGCCTGCTTTTGATTATATGCTTAAAGATTACTCGAAAGAAGTTCCCCATTGCACTAGCAACCCAATACAAGCCAAAATCGTGCAAAAGAAACAGATATAAAACAGTGTAGATTGAAGAAAACGGCGAAATGTATGCAAGAAAGTGATGACCCCGTCCAAGTGTATCTATAATTTCTTACAAGGGGCACTGCATAACAAGGTAGTAGTTTGAAGAATCACGAGTTCTTCAAAGAAAGACACCTTTACCAATAAGCGAAAGTAAAATAAAAACCCTCCTAAACGCAAAAAAGCCAACATTGTATAACACGGAATGAAACACAGATTATCCGAATTTCCTAAATTTCAAGAAAGTAAGTATTCAGCCTTGTAACGGTAAATTAGACTCAAATCGATACAGCTGGCAGGAGAAGATTCAAGTCGCGCAAGACAATTGTAGCAGCAGCAGCAATCAATGTCTCATAAGGCACTCGCTGGAGCATGTGCAATCTCGAGTTACCTCCGTACATTATCAACATGCCCTTCATCACAGCAATCCGTCGCGACTGCGTCGAATACGTCGAAGGTGTGGTGAGGCGAACGCCCTGCATGGCCACTGCTCTTTTCTACTCGGTGGATGAGAATAGAACTCTTTGTCTCTTCGATGGCATCCTTCACAGCCCTACTATTCTCCTCCTCACTCCCCTAGCTTACGCTATGCTATTTAACAGCAAACGCGTCCTCGCCTTTCTTCTGCGAGACAAAACAGGTTCCAGTATCCAGGCATCTTGCTTCACCGCAGACTGCATAGACCCCAAGGGTATCTGGTTCCACTCCTATCGCCTTCTAGAGTTCTCTACTCTCCTCGTCCGCCGACCCGACGCTCAGCTCTATTCCAGACTACTCGAAGCTGCTGATTCTCCTACACGCATCAACTTTAACATGGAACAGCGACTCAGTTGCACCATTTACCGTCACAAACGCGTAGTTTCAAGAAGCACTACGATGGTGGATAACGCCTGGGAGGCGCTATGGTGCATCTGGCGAGAATTCCGAAACCCTATGACCATGGTGGACTGCTCATCAGAGCTCTTTATCGCCGGTTGCGATGCACGCAAACTAGCGGCGAGGGTGGATTTTGAAAAAGTGATGGCAGCCTGTAGGCAAACCAAGAACAGCAACACGCATTTCATCTATTTCCTTCAGCTTCTTATTTTCCATGGAGTAGATATGCAGGTGAAGGAGGTATTGGCAAATTACGTGAACACGTTGTTGCAATTGAGCTTGCGAGAGGGTTGCGATAGCCGAGCTAGGAAGAGTCTGTTCATTGCGGTGTTCAACCTGGCTGGCCAGACATGGGAAGAATTCAGAGAAGCAATTGAGGAAATGAGAGGAATTCTGCGGATGGACAGTCTATCTCATCACGATCAGCAGTCATTGCAAATGTTCTGCGTGCGACGGCTTAGACAACTTCTGCCTGGGGCGGGATTCTTTCGACACGTGTGGTTGATGTCAAAACTTAACGAATCTGCCAAACGGACGCTTATGACGGGACTGATCAAACACAAGAAATTCGAGCCAAGCGCTACACCAACAGTGTGGAAGTTAAAACCAAAAGAAACCAAGTATAAAATGAAGGAAGAGAGGTCGAGTAATGAGGAAGAAGATAAAGAGGAGAAAGAGGATAAAGAGGGAACCGAAACAGAGACGTCTACAACCGAGGAAGCTCGTAAAGGGGGCATAAAAGAAGTAAAAGAATTAGAGACGTGGAAATCAGGAGAATCAGACGAGAAAGTGCACGAGAAAAAAGAACCACAAACACAATCGCTTTTCCCATAAGCCACCAAGATTTTGCTGAACTAACCAGGGGTAGCAGCACCCTTTTTAGTGCCAGCAGCCATGCGAAGAAGATATTGGGAGGGAGGATGCGATATTTGTAATTGATAGGTCCTGTCAGGCTAAAAACGCTTAATCTGGAAAACAACAATGATGGTTTACATTGACAATGACGGTGCAGGGGATGGGGACCCCAGGTTTGATGTGCTGTGTGCGCTCATTGAAGTCTTTGCAGAAATTAGCAATGTTTATGTTGCGCTAAAAGTAAAAAGGAAACAAGAACGTACCTTTCCCAACTGTGGACCAAGAGGAGGAGCAGGTTTCGCTTGCTGTGCAGGGATATATATTTTGATAAAGGGAGGATGTCTCACTAATGTTGCTGTAGCTTTCACCTTTTTACCCAATTTAACTGCACGGGAGGCCATTAAAGGACTAAAGGAAAACATAAAATAAGGAAGGATAAGTAGTTTATGCTGTGTGCAGGCCTTAAGCGCTGCCAAATGGAAACGCCTGAGTATCACAAACACAATAATGTATTGCTAGCTAGTCAATGCAGAATTTGCAAAAGTACCAAGTGCTCTGACGAAAGTCAGCAAAGAAAGTACAGTAGAATTCGAAGTTGGTCAATAAAAGTGTTGACAAAGAAAATTGAAACACTGGTGGAAGGAAATACATGATATCCGAATATAAAGTATACCAACGGTAAGGATTTTTAAAAAAACAAAGCGCCCAGATTGAAAAGGAGACTTAGCATATGCACACAATTAACCCGAATCATTTCAAAGCACAGCAACGGTGAAGTAGACCAAACACACCACACGCAAATTCGAAATGCGCACAGAGGATGCAACTAGATTTAACGCGATAGATTTTTTAGTTATCATTGGTGCAAAATAACAGACCACCCAAAAATTAGCTGATAAAAGACACTCCAATTGCGAAAATATATAAAAAGGAAACCAAACGCACTGGATTAAAAGGTAAGCAATAATGTAAATAGATGTAGAAATAGCTATAAAGGGCTAATATTCCAAACCCGACACGATGTCTGAGTAACATTTTTTATTTTGGCTACTTTTAGGGATATATTTTACCCTCGTATCCCTGTATACGGGCCACACCAGTAGTTAAACTGCCACTTCCTCAGCTTGTAGGCATATTGAGAATCTAGGAGCTGAATTTCACCATTCACTTTAAAGCCGCTATGGCTAAATGCAATGTAATGCTTTGTTTAAGTGACTATCTGACTTTTGGCGACCGTTGTACTCGTGTACTGGCCTTCGGGACATGCTCAGGCCCATTTGCTCTGTCCTCTTTTTTCCACTTTGTGGGAAATCTCAGGATGCCACAAATAATGCTCATTAATTGGATACCATCTATACAATTGCATATCTTTTTATTGAACCTAATGTAGAGACCAGAGAATTCTCACGATGTAAAAAGGTTTTAAATCTCATTGATTTTGAGTATTCTGGGATGATAGGAAGCTATCAATCTTTGGCTTAACTTGAAGGTCAAGACAACAGATAGCCAAATAAGCAAGTTATTATGCAGGAAAACGCTAAAACAGTTGATATCCATAGATCACTTTACGATTAATTTACCACTTGCACGCCTAAGCTGGGCTTTGAGGTAAGCTCAGGCTAAACCACTCTCCTATTCCTGGTATACATGCATTAGGCTCGATTTTAAGCCTTCTTCCACCAGGTTGGAAGATTCTAGACGTTAAAATGGTGATTTTCGGAATATGACATTTGTCATTTTCTTATCTATAGCCAGAAAGGGTTTAGATGCATTCAAAACGCAAAGCATTTCTAGCTACTATTAATGTAGAACTTGTCTGCAATGTGAGCAGAAGGAACGGGGATGGGAAGTATAGATGAGCTGGAGAGGGAATCCTCACGATCTTCACGGACCAGATTTGCGTTCAAATCGATCTACCGCTTCTACTCTATAAAGACAAACGTAAGCACGGTTTCTTCACTACTATTCTCACAAAAATATGTGCCGTATGCACCTCTTCCAGCTTTCTGCTTTTAATTTGACGTGTGAGGACGATTAGGACATTAAGAAAGTCGCGGTACACTAAGTACAAAAGGGGAGATTTTTTGAAAAACGAAACTTTTACGAAACTTTCCCTCGGGTAGAAGAAGGCATCGCGATGTTAAGAATATATGTATTCTAGGAGGAGAAGAAGATTCAGAACCCTTTCACGGCCCGAAATCTAATACAAGCCTACAAGGGTAAAACGATGCCATGTTGACCGTCAGACATCAGACTGTCGCTTATCAAATCTTTGGTGGTACCAGAGTGGGCCATCTGATTCTTCATGATTCTTCGAATTAATTTTATCCTGCCGTCTAAAAAAGGATGCTAGCGTTTACCATGGTTTTTAATGACATCTTCCTATTTACAATTATATCTTCACGCTTAGCAGTAAACATACGTGATGATAATCATTGTTAATATTGCTAGCTTTAGGCTACACTAGTTGAGACAAAGTCACAATGAGGATTGCTTAAACAATCACAAATTTTGGATGTACATATTGACTATATCTCACTGCAATTAGTTTCTTATAGGTTAATCCATTAATCGGCCCGTCATTCGGTGGAAATTACTAGAAATGGCAATTAAAGAAAATTCTCTTTTATGATTGCTGTTTGGGCCACCAAATTTAGCAATATAGGAAAAGAAAATTTAAAGATTTTGAAATGAATGGCATATGGACTTGTTTTATGGCCTTTTTTCCACTCGTTGTACACCTTCAAAGGATAGAGCAATGTGTTCATCTGACCTTATCTATTTTTGCTGCAATCAAATCTAGCTTGGTCCATTAGCTGCTGCTCATAGCTGCACTTGTCCCACAGATAGGTTTCAGTGAGTTTGCCTTTGCGCTTTTATATCTCATAAATTAGTTTTAAGTGCGTCTAGTAATGTAGCCTCCTATTTTGTTCCCTTTTTCCTTATAGTGGTTTCACTGTTTACTCATAACCATCACCTACCTCGCATTAGTTTTTATTGTTGCGGTTTTTTATGGTCGTTCTTTGATTTTTCGGCACAAATTTAATGAGAATTGTTATTTCTTACATGTGCTGGTAAAACTTGTCTGACTCATCCTCTACACATTTCTTGATTTTCTTTATGCATTTTCGCAATGGCATAGTCACCTCTCTTTTAATTTCATGGACCTAGATAAGTTGATATGTTTGACTCTCGTCTGCAATAGCTACACTTCGGAATGTGTATTTGTAGTGTTTGTTTATAAAATTATCGAAAATTTTCGAATTTGATATGTTTTGAGATGCAACACCGCTCTTTCCTTGACTACATTCTCTTTTTAATTAAAGCTATTGAATTGTGTTAGCTTCATAGTTTAAGGTGCAATAAAAATTTTCATCATTTTCTCAAATTTAGACTCGGTATGGGTCAGGAGGAGTGGCTTGAATTGGAAAGTGACCCTGGCCTGTTCACCCTCCTTGTAGAAGATCTGGGGGTGACAGGCGTCCAAGTTGATGAAATCTATGAGCTTTCAAAGGTTCCGACTGATCCTGTCTTTGGTTTCATCTTCCTTTTCCGTTGGCAACAGAACGAGAAAAAGGCAAGACGTTCTCACATCTTTTATATCCCTATATTTCCTCAGTTTTAGAATACATTGTGTTTCGTAAACTGCCAACACTTTTCTAGCAGATACATAGTCTGATCCCTTACGTATAGGTGTTTACAATTCGATGTATCGTCTCGTATCTTAGCACAACTCCCGACGAAGCTCGCGCGGAGGTGGAGCTTCGCTTAATGCATCACAAACCTCCTCTACTGGTGCTGATGTGGGTCTTGCAGCTACCAATCCCACACTTGGTGAAATCTCTACATCTGTTACCGCCCTCCACCAAGGTTTTAATAACGGCGGTCGACTCACTTCAACTGCTTCAGAGCGCCGAAAATTAAAATCTGAAGTAGATCCAGGCGATTCAGAAGAGGTCTTTTTTGCGCATCAAGTGGTTCCAAACTCTTGCGCTACACACTCTCTCCTCTCCATTCTCATGAACACCTCTCATCAGAGTGTGGACCTTGGTCCCCTCCTACGCGAATTCCGTCGCGCCACTCAACCCCTTCCACCAAGTCTCCGAGGTCTCGCCATTGGCTTCATGCCACCTCTTATGGAGGCGCACAATCGACATGCACGTCAACAGACCTCTCATTCACCACCCTGCCTCCCACCAGCATGCGATGAGGCCATCTCTGCTCGGGTTGTTCGCTGCGCCATTGAGGCGGCGCAAAGAGCTGCCCTAACAGATGGTGAAAACAGTGGTGGCGGTGGTGGTGAGGCTGTTATTGGAGAGGATGTCGTGGGGATGGGTTGTGGTGTGGGTGGGGGGGTCGGAGTGGGGGCTGGAGATACCTTCCACTTTGTCTGCTTCCTACCTGTAGGGCGATTCCTCTACGAGTTAGACGGCTTGAAACAGGAGCCAATTAATCATGGCCCCCTGGAGGATCCCGTCACACATGTAGGCTGGACTCGGCAGTGTTTGGACCTGTTAAAGCAGCGGATGCGTGATGTGAGTTTTTTTCTGTATCTTTATAGGCGTTTTTGGAGAGTTTACATACGCAGTTAGACTTGGGACTGCGCATTTGTGGCTCGCTTTCTCTATTCCAATTTGACTGTTTCCTCTGTTCCGATTTTGCGGGACCTACCTCTTTCAAAAGTCAGAGTGGTAAATAATAGTTTTTGGACATCCTTCAAAAGTCCTTTCCTTTTGGCCTATGATTACAAGTTCCAGTGGAGTTGCCGAATCCCCAGTAATTGGCATGTTCTACTGCCTTTTCCATTCTCTTTAGAATTAAATTTCAGTTTCTTGAAAATGTTTGTCTTGTTTTCTCACTTCCTCAGGCAATTACCCATGTTGCAACTGTAATCCTTGTGCGCGAATGAATGAGGCGCTCAATTTTTTTTGTAAAATGTGATAACAAACCATTCTTTGCTTGTGTTTTCAAATAAGACGCACTGCGCCGCCCTCAAACGCTCTCATTGGTGTAGTTTGTTTATTTGATGCGTTGTATTGCAGAAGGACGATTAATGAACTTTGCCCTCTCCTCTAAGCGGTCTAAAAGTATCGGCTGATTGGAACGAAATGTCGAAAACAAAGGCAGACTTGTTGGGTTAAAGTGTGCCCCAGTAGACTTGTGTTTGCAGTCTTTCTATCTCCATAGCCATACTAGTTGATTGAGAGATTCATCGGTTTCATCATAAGCTTGGTTCCCGATTCAGCGTTCCCGTTTCTCTTTTTGTTTGTGCAAAATTTGGATTTAGATGTTGTTAGATGTTAAGTGGGTGGAGGAATGTCCAAAAGCCATTTAGGAGCGTACTATTTTCTATTTTGGATTTTTTAATAAATGTGCATTCGCAATTGCATTTCAATGGATTTAGAAGTGGCATTTACCCATTATTGGCTACTTTTATATGGCTCTTGGATAATATCGCCTAAAAGGAAGCAACGCGGACCGATTGAAATATTAGGCTGGCTAGTCGGGATGTGTTTAATAGCAAGGGAAGCACAGTAAGTTTTTCGGCGGTTGAGGTGTTAAGATGAAGGCCCAGTGTTTATAAGATTTCCTCAGGGTTGCCAATAGTTTCAGCTTCTTTATCTCAGCAGGTGATTGCTGACACTGGTGAACAAACTTCTTTCGGTAGTCCAAAACAGTTCTGCATTGCAAGTTGTGAAGAGTTCAGGCATCCCCGGCACCTCTTCAATCCTCGAAGTAACTTGGTAAGGTACTAAAAAATGCAGATAGTCAGGCAAGGAGGATATGCGCGAAGTAGCCTTGGTGCGCTTTTTCCTCGACATTGTTCTGTTTTTGTAAATGAAGTGAATGCATAACTAACCTCGTGTCTGCCCTAAATGTGTCTAGTATGCAAAATTGAACAATTTCAATTAGGATTTGATAATGTTCGCCAATTCTTCCCCTCAAATAAGCTAGGTTGGTCAACTGGATAAGTAGACTGTTTGTTCAAGGATGAAAAATGCCCTTCACCTTTTACACCCGATTCTTCTTCCCTCATACGTGGAATGCTCCAATTCTGCGAACCTTAAGATCGCTATTTAGATTTTTTAACCGACGAAACATTTTTAAGGAGAGATGGAAGGTAACTTTTTTTGGTGCAAAAGGGACCACTACTTGGTCAAGATCTCTCATTCCGTATCACCTAGTTATCTGCAAGTGATGCGACTAGTGGCTAAATGCCCCAGTACTTCATTTGATTGAGAAATTCTTCCTCTCCCTATCTAGTGAATAGTTTATTCTCGAAAATGCGTCGCCAGCATCAGTGAATTAACTGAAAGCAATGCACCCATCTCAGATTACCAGTAGCAACGTTTGGCATTGGGATAAATCAGTAGCTTTGAGTGGATTCTGGCAAGTGAATGTTGAAAACGAGGGCCTTTTCTGCCAATCGCTTACCGCGTGGTGCTGCCAAATTAGGTAGACAGAAAATTGTTCTCTTCTAATGGTAAATGAGGTATTCTTTTCTTGTAACATTAAGGTGATCAGAGAGGCGCTTTTACTCCACAGGTGTCGCGAGGTCTTAATTAGGTTTATGTAAAGCCAAATTTGGAGGCTTGAAATTCAACTGACATTAACTTCCGTTGGCGTACTACTGAAATGGGTGTGATTGAATCGAATACATTGAACACACTTGGCGACAATTCGAAGAGTCCTCCTTTAACTGACGATATCAGTCCCGACTGAAAGTGACTTCGTCCACTGGATACTTGTTATTATCTCTCTGCTACGTTATGCAGGTCTAGAAGTAGGTTTGTTCTGCACTTCGGGAAGTGCCAGAAGTTGACCAACCGAAATCTATGTGATGTGAGTGAAGGTCTGGACAAACACGAAATTAGTACTTTGATTTATTGCTGTTCTAAAAATCTCGAGTGACGGGAGGAGGTAACTCATCTTTCGTTTTTACCTCGCTTCAATGAAACCCATAGACTTGTGAAATTCATTTTCTTTGTTTATGCAGGCATGCGACACAAGTCGTTATGTTCGCGTCAGTTTATCAGTACACCCTTCGCTCTGTTCTCTACCACTTCGGTTTTTTGCCCCAACTTCACCATTAAGTGTCAATTAAATTTGACACTTGTGTCTGCCCTACATACCGAGTCAAACTTAATTTCACACCTACGTAACGCATATAGAAGGTGTGGCAGTGAAACGCACTCCCCAGCGACAACTACTTGATGGTAATGAGGAACCGCGCATCGTCGTTGACATAAAGTTAATTGCAGATTGGACTTTTAAGGCGCAACTGTCACTTGTGCCCAACGCGAACTTAAAAAAACGATCTGCTTGCAATTGTGCCACTTCAGATCGTGAAGGAAGGGGTTGGAAATCAGCGAGCAAACGGCTTCATCTTATGTGTGTTTACATCCGATGATGATAAGTCTAGCAGGTTGTCAGTACGTCCTTTGCTGCTCTCACAGAAGCTGCACGCATTAAAATATTTACGGACTTTCGAGTAATTAAGTAAGTTGCGGTGAGGAATGGGCTCGGGCTTTTGTTTGGCTTTGTCTCATTGTTTGTGCTCAGATTACGCATCCTAACCACCCAAGGAACTACACTTACATTGTGAGCGAGTGGATGGCTCTGTTCTCGTCTGTTCACTTTCCTGAGGGAGGCCAAACACTTAAAACAGCTGCAACTCGGCTACATGATCTAGGGACGAAAAGGCGAATAGGGTCTCCTTTATTGGCCTTGCTAAATGTATGATTCCCTGCCTATTCTCATATTGTTGCGTGTGACAATAGTTAGCTGTGAGAAAATCTGATGGGGTACTTGAGGCTGAAAACAATTATGCTTTTTTCTAGGTGCTGATGTTAACCTTTCCTTGGCTTTACCATTAGGTGATCACATGTGGAGAAGAGTAGAAGCGTTTTAGTAATGAAGAGTAGGACTGAAGCGGAGGCGGGTAGGGGCAAAGGTGGATGTAGGAGTGAGTTGTCTGCTTCTTGAGCAAAAAAAGTTGCGCAAAAGTTGGATTGGCGGGTGACTCGTGCGCTGTTGCCAAAGGATGTTCAGCTACACCGTAAATAACAGCAGCGGTTAATGCAGCAATCGAAGAATTCGCGGAACTCTTCCTTATCTGTATGATTTTTGCGAACAAAAGTCGAGGGAATCCTCTTAGTCGTCCCATACATTGGCGTGCAGTGCTTCCCTTTACTTTTCATTTTCTCACCTCTGACGGCATGCATGATAAAGGTTTCCTCACCACTGGACTTATTGTCTTCCCTATAAAGTATTCACGTCTGCCTTTTTTGACTTTTTCGTTTGTTGCAAGAAGTGACTTTGGTGGGACTATGATGAGGAGAGTTTAGTGACAGAACACCAATTTCGACAACAAACCATGTAGGGAGCCGCGTTCCTTCAATGTCGCATTTATTGTGGCTACCCGAAATGGCAGGTACCACAGCTTCACGAGTCCAGCTCAGTAACGAAGTTGGCAATAACTTAAACAAAACATTTGAAGGTTCAAAAGTTCCCATGGTTAGCGATATAAATTTTTATTGCGTTGCGAATTCAAGAAGCATCAAAAGATTTGCTAGTCGATGATGTTTCCTATTTAAAAAGTTGTTTATTAAATAAGTCATTAGATTTTTTAGAAAGCTACAAGCGACGTCACCTTGCGTAGGCGGCATATCTTTGCATTTGTTGGGGTTGTGGTTCATCTGTCTTACAAATTTGAATGTTATATTATCACCGGCATTTTTTTAGCAGTTTTAAGTCTGCGACTTGGGCCATTTTGCTATGGAATAAGGTTTGTCATTTACGCGCGGATGGCCTGGAGGCTCCTGTTATGGTTGAAGCATCACGCGTCTGGTTGGGTTTAAAATTTGAAGGGTCCACGTGGTTGAATATGCGATCAAAGCGTTTTCAGCTTACCGCCCAATTAGAAGACCCGTGACGTGAGTAGAATAGGAGAATTGTACAAATTGTCCATCATCACCACATGTAGCCATTTGATAAAATGAACAGACTCGTCGAAGAGGTGTTCCTGTTTTGTTTGCAAAGTAAACTTTTCTATCGCTTAATTTAGCACTAAGCTGTTCCCTATCTGAAACGCTTTAACCAGCTCTTCGGCTGGAAGCCAGGTTTTTCATTGCCTTCATTACAAGTCTTGCCTTATCATACAGTTAGTAATGCTGGAAGAGGTCTTTCCTGATCGCAAACTTAACTTAGTTGCATCCGTCATTTTTTACATCAAAATTCAGTGATTAACCTGTGGTGAGTATTTATATTAAATCAAAAAGATAAAGAAGGGGTTTTTGCATTGTTTTAGCAAGAAGTACGCTACAATCTAATGGCGGTGGTGCCGGATCGTCGTTTAGCTCTGACTTCGCGATTAGACAACTTGGAGAAGAACCGCTCAATTCTTGAGAAGACCATTAGGCAGTTGACAAACAGCAACGCTACTGCTGTAGCCATCAAGTTGGAGCACAATGGCTCTCTGGAACCACATGGGGTCGAAGTTAACGGTGCCGTCAGAACTATGGAGGAGGAGTCGGTGGAAACAGAACCAGATTCGGAGGTGGAGCTGAAAACAATGGAGGTAGAAGTGGATGCGGAGGATGTAGGAGAGTGGTCTCTTGACGCAATGGAGGGCGAATTGGAAGCGGATGGGCGACCAGTCACTCGGGCGGCCAGTCGGGCTGCAGCAGCAGCAGCAGCGGCAGCTGCCGCAGGACAATCGAAGCCTTTGAAACGTCCCACCTCCATCCCTTCTAATACCAATGCTGCCTCACGCAGGCCGAATCTTCGTGAAGTTGGCAGCTCAGTTTCCTCTCCTACGTCAATTTGTATTGATCTCACTGAGGGAGACATCTGCGCCACAAATAATAACGCTCTCTCGGATGAGGTGCCAGAAGGGGTTATTACACGCCGTAGGAGCATTGCCAAAGAGTCTTCCAGTCCAGTTTCCAAATATCCTACTCGTTCGTCCACAAAACGGGACACTCTTGCCTCACATTCACTTGCGAATACGCGTTCTACAGGGATGGTTCTAAATAGAGATGATTCCTCAGTATCGACGACAACAACAACGGCGTTTTTGACTACAGAGAATCTCAGTCAGCTTTTAGAGGGTATAGAAGCACAAGCGCGCGCCTGTTCTGCAGCTCTAGCAGAAGAAGAGTCAAAACGGCAGGCATATCGAGTAGACGCAGCTCGACGAATCCACAACTACGAGCCCTTCATTCGAGCCTTTTTAAAAGAGTTAAAAGAGCAGGGTATGTTGCAGCGTCTCGTTGGAGAGGCGAATGCTTCTGTTGGTAGCGGCGGACGACAGTTGCGGAAGCGAAGAACGACCTCTATGACCCCCCAGAAGGCTGTTTGGTCGTCGTCTTCGGCAGTGTCAACCTCTTCTTCCACTAGTGGTGATGCATCTGGAGTGGGAACAGCAGGTGGAGCACTTTCGCGGCTGGCTGTGAAGAGGGCACGGCTGACAGCAGTGGCAAATCGACCTTCCACGAGGATGTCAGCTGCGAACGCAACCTCGGCTTCTGTGGGGGCAGGAGTAACTTCGGGAAGAGCTGGAGGTAGGAGAAGAGCCTCTAGGAGAACGCTGTGATAATTATATATTCCTTTTTAAATCCTCTTTGCCATTATTCTTATTAATACTACAATCGGTTTTACTAATAAGCAGTGCGCGAGTTCCTCCTTGTACAGGAATACATGTACATAATATGCATATATATAAATACGTATATATTTGTCACTCATTATTATTGGATGCATGTTTGTGCGCGGTGCTAATCTTCCGAATAAAAGAGTAATTTTGTTGCTTCAATGTTGTGACTTTTGATTACATCTGAAATTGTCAGCCCATTGTATTTTTACTAGCGTGGTTTATGCGTATCCTAGGGTTTCCCTCGCCCTGATGTCGCGTGTGTACAGTGTTTTTTTTTGCGTACGATTCTGTTTACGAATGATAGGCACTTGGGGTGCTGTTGCTCCGTCTATTTTGGGGAGGTTTTTTGCATGCTTCACAAAATTTCAGAAGGGTTGGAGGGCATCACTTCTTAAAACGTATGCATATCGCCTCAGGAGAATGCTTTGGGACTTTATTTAATTTAATTAAGGGAATTTTCTACGCACCCCTTTTCCGAGTAATGATGATACTCACTCGACTGTGGAGAGTGCTGTGAGCAATGAAAGCTGGCACGGCACCTGGCAGCCCAACCTTCAGGCTGTCAGTAGGTCCCGAAGTCTTCCACGCCATTGCAACATTTATCGTGATCCAGCGTTGTATCCGTTCTACTCTTTGCACTCTTTCAATAGTGCGTTGATATCTATCTCACAATGCAGTGGTCAAAACGATTAAAAATTTTTTAGCGTTTATTGCTCCCTATTAAGCAAAGATAGCCTCAAGTGGGAATTCCATTTTAGCGTCACCTAAAACAAAACGCAGCCAAAGATATGGTGTCCCTCTAAGGGCGTGTAAAGCGTAAGCTTGAATTATGTTGTGTTGGATGTAGTAGTGATGAATTTTTATGCAATAAATTAAGTTAGGAAATATGTGGCAACTTAAACAAACCTTTAATGCTTGAAACAGCATTTACTGCTACGGCAATAGAATTAACAAATAATTGCTTTTATAGTCGTCTTGGTTAGTAGCTAATCGTGATTTTATTGCCCATAGTTTCTTATAAAGCGTTGCCTTCGGAAGCGCTACAATTGATCTGATAGTGGGTTTTAGTGCCGTAGGTAGTGCTAGTTCTTCGTGCTCATTATTGGTGCCTTTATGAACACGTTGATTTACCAGCCATCCTGTCCTTCAGGTTATTTGATTGATACAACGCTTTATTTGATGGCGAAATCAGTTGGAAGCTTGTATCATGTCTGGCTTTATCACCACGTATTTACTTTTGTGTTTTAGAACATGACTGTCTATGATTCAATTATTGGCGAAAAGACTCCCATCATATTTGACCTCGGAACAGCCTACATAAAGTAATAATCCATGCCAATAATCATTGATTTCCATTCAGATGCGGTTTCGCTGGCGAAGCATGCCCGCGTTTCATACTTCCTTCCCTTTTCGTCAAAATGGACTTCTCAACTACCAACCTCTACGACTCTCTGAAAGAACTCTTCTATCGTCTTTGCTATAGGTACGGCTTGTCGCTTACCTTCGTATTCACCTCAGATATCTTCTTGTCAACCCAAAGGAACGTCGTGTGGTTATGGTGGAGTCCATTATGACTCCCACGAATTTTCGCCAAACAATAGCTGATCTTCTCTTCCGTCACTTTGAAGTGCCGTCCATTCTCTTCGCTCCGGCTCACCTGGTGGCCTTATTCACCCTCGGCATTTCCACAGGCCTGGTTCTCGATTGCGGATATTCAGAGGCTCTTGTTCTCCCTGTCTGTGAAGGCTTTACTCTACTCTCCACTTGGCACTCTGCTCACCTTGGCAGCCGTCACATCCATAAGCGGCTTGAGGGTCTGATCCGTGAGCATGCTTTCGTGGAGGATGACGGTGCTGAGCGTCAGAAGCTCTCCGAAGTTCCTGACATTTGTGTTGATGGGCATGCAATGTTGGAGGACATTTTGATGCGAGCCTGTTTCATCAGTCCCGCAAATAGGGCCGCATCGTGGCGGAAATGGATGGAGGAGAGCGAGAAGTCAGAAGAGAGTTGTTCAATTCAACCTCCACCCTATGCGACGGAGAGCTTCACGTGCCCTTTGGAGGGATGTGGAGAAGGAACGAGACTTGTTCACATCCCTTCGTGGCTACGTGAGTCGGCGACGGAAATCTTGTTCACGGCAGACGATGCGGATGGGGTGACGATTACGACGCTGTTTTTGGACTGTCTTCTGATGTGTCCTATCGATTGTAGAATGTAGGTTTTTTGCTTGTAGTAGGCAAGCATTGTGTCCAATTCGAGTTGACAGGTATTAGATGGGATCGAATCAACCTAGAAGTTTGCCTGCGATGGTAATTACAGCACCAATTTTGTTGGTCTTAGCACCTGTTTTTTAAGAGTATTGCGTTATTCGGTTGCTGTTTCACTACTTCTGTTTCTTCTGCCTGTAGATCTGTTCTTTTTCAATTCACCAACTAATTTTTGGACCTCAATATATCTTAGTACATTTGGCCGCAATTTGTTATGTAGAAATCAAATATTTTTTGCGACTTATAATTGGTATCATGCGAAAGTTCTACTGTTTAATGTTCCGTATTTTCAACGATGCGAAAAACATTTAAAGGTTACGCAATTTTACCCGACTGGAATGAAAACTTGCTTACATTTCTCTGAGATGAATACTCGTACAAGGAATTTCATTCAATCAGAATCAGGTTATTTTCATGCCTTTTGATCACTGGTCTGGTGTCTAGACTTTGGAAATTCCAGGCGTTCAGTTGTGATCCATGTTGGTGGTTTAAACAGTCTTGTTCTGTGTGCAGTCAATTTATGACTGTTCTTAACCTGCAAGCACATTTCTGTTTATTAGACATTTGCTGACTCCTTCGTGGGCTTTCTCCGTCCATTTAGTTAATCACTCTGGCTAGCCAAAGAGCTCTATCATGACGCAGAGGGTACGCTTGTTAAGCTTAATTTCAGGTACTTGGCGGTCTTACTCTACAACAGTTGTTTCAGACCCATAGTCTTCAAAAACTAGTGCTATCATAGATGGCTGTATTTCTGAGCAGAAATATTGTTTTCTTGGGGAATTGACTCTCCTCTATGACGATTATTTATTGCAAAGATATTGTTTAAACCTTACTGGAAGATGTCAACTCCTTTCCAAAATTTTGTTATCGTATTGGAGAAATAGGCTCAGCTTTTTTAGCGAACGTTTTTACGTATTCTGATCAGAACCGCAAGGTTCCATCGACTCGTGAAATTAAGTGCTCATTAAATCGGCTCTTTATTGGTTGATGATTTGATAGCGAATGCATTGAAGCCACTATATGGAGGGCATTTAGAAGTGGATATTCGGTTGTTTCAGGTCTCTAGCACAGAATGTAGTGTGCATAGGTGGCACGACAATGTTGCCAGGCTTCATGGAGCGTCTCAATGAAGAGTTACAAAAGGCCCTTGAACTTCCTCACTACGCATCATTGGCGGCTCTCAAGCAGCACATCAAGTTTCATAATCCTCCCGCCAAGGCCAACTACACCGCATGGCTTGGAGGTCAGTTTCCCACCCCTTATTAGCTCTGAAATAGGTTCTTTGGTTCTTTCCTGCTGCCAAAAGGGCCTATTATGCCCTGAAAATGTACATTATTTTGTAGAACCTTTGTTTTTTGAAAGCGTCTCTTTGCTGACCTCTCGTCATTGAAAAGCAAGGTCATTAATCCTAATCACAGAGATCGTCATTGAAGGGAGAGGTGAACGTGATGCTCATGTTTTTAGTCGGAGAGGTAAAAAAAGATATCAGCGAAATGCCTAATATAGGATAAAGCTAATACTCTTGACGTTCATTGCTGATTTTTTTTATCACATGAGCTATTGCGAAATTCCGCATCTTGGTTGCAAACCTGTAGGTAGGGTAGACTATGGTAACATCTTATACTTGATGATAAAAGCGTTTTAAGCTGGATACTGGCCATCTTGCGCTAGATGGCCCTATTCCGAATGTTTAAAATCAGCCTGGATCTTTACAGTCCAAACTACAGGATCACTTCTCAATGGAACTCCTTTCAAAGGAATTCCTATAAACGAATAGTCGAGCCTGTCTTTCATCAGAAACTGTGTTTTTGAACGTCCCAGCTACTATTTCGAAAGTATCAAGTGGATGAAGTTTGTGCGATCTTCAACTGCGCTGATTACAGTATCGTTCAATGTAAAAGTGCGTGTATGATCCGTGGGCTGTGATTGGTGCAAAATTCCGTATCGGCTGTCTCAAATGCTTTCCCCTTACTTTCGATTGCTCATTATAACATTTCAGTTAATGTTCGATTGTCATACCATTTTAAAAATGGAAGTCCTGAGTAGACTTGAGGGCAATCTACTTACATGATTCCTGCTGCAAAGTAGGAGGATCTGAAACGTACACAGTATAGGACTTCCCAGCTTACCCTCAGCCACCTGAACCTCTGGCTTCATAAAAGGATTGGTTGGGGAGGGTTTAATTGGCATCTTGTACTCGAAGGAAAGGAGAGTGGGTATCGATGACCCGACAAGCCAACGTTCTTCTATGAATGGCTCTTCGCAATCCTTACGCATGGCTCGTCTACGCCTTTCCACAACCGAAATTACTCGCCTCAGGATGGTTCCACAGTGTCCAACAAAAGGCGTGTTTTTGTTTTGGTCTTTCAGGTGCGATATTTGGTGCTCTAGAGTGTCTCCCTGGTCGGTCTCTGTTACGTGACGCGTATTTGAAGGACCCAAAATTACCCGATTGGAACGACATCCCTGACACCACTGTCCCCTCCGCACATCCCGATCTGGAGCCGAAATACTCGCGCTGATGAGCGCCGATATTGTTTCTCCTCAATTTGCCATCTGCCCATCTTTTATCGTCTATTTGCCATTCCCACCCACCATGCCGACTTATCTTCTCTAATCTTCTTTTCTTACAGAAATTTTAAACAGGTTTTTTTGTTGTAAAATACAAATTTTCCGTAAAGGAGAAGCAAGGGTTTGATGATTATTGTTTGTGCTTTTTCAAGGTGATCATTGTCACTAATTAAGTCCATAATTAATGTTTTTTTCCGATCGCTACACTACCAGTACCTCTCGGGAGAGCAGCCAAAAAGTGTGGAATCTCATATTCCAATGATAAGCTCTCGTTAACGTCCATCGAAAAGCTTTTTTGGTATTTGTTTCGTCAAATATCCTGTGATTTCTGCATTGTCCTCTAGACTTAAGACGTTCTCCTTTCTCATCCCTTCTTCTACGAAGTAGTAGTTCGCCTCTTCCGAAGGACTAATAGTGGTTCAGTATATTTTAAAAAAAATATGTCCTTGTGTATGTAGATGGTGGGAGTTTTTGAATTTTCGGGTGTAATCATTGAGTTGTGGTTACGAGTAGCCCCTCACGTCTACGTCCTGACTGAGGACGGGATAGGACAGGGGCAGGGATAGTGTCGTCAAGACTAAGACGTTGTGTGTCCGAGAGAAGTGGACGCTCAATTTGTACAGAGACAAGAAGAAAACTAGAATGTTAAAGCAAGGTGATAAAGGCCTGCAACCACATCCAGGTGAGATGTGCATGGCATGTTGATACTGGTCTGAATGTGTTGTTAGTGGCAACTGCTAGGCCACAGGCAAGGTGGCCATTTCTGCGCTAGGAGTTCCTAATTAGCACGCAATGAAAGATAACCTTTTGGGAGCGATGGTAAGCGAGGTTACATGGAGGATGGTTGAGCTATTACCAGGAGGTTTCGCTGTGTCAAACTTTGGAACAGCTGTGGGATTTTGTTGAAAACAATGTCGAAAACTGATTGTAACGTTCACTCCAAGGTACTTCTGTCGCGCAATTAAAAGTATTAAATTGGTATGAAACCATCACAATAAAAACCTCCTTCCAAGCTTCTTTTTTTGCATGCCTTGCCTTGGTTTCACCTTACTCCCATGTTCCACAGACAAGCTATTAACAAGTGAAGCGACACCGCAGTGAACTATCTGGAAAGGTTTCATGTCAGAATTCTCCATACGAGATCCGTGTTTAGGTGTCGGAAATGACACTACGGTTCTCCTTACATACGGGACAGTGACTCATCCCTTTTTCCCTTTAACATATCTGCTTTAGACCAGAGTTCCATCGCCTATTCCTGATCAACAGGTATATGCGGCCCCAAATTTGGTTGTCAGACCGAACGTAACACCAGATCCATTTTCCTCGGTGCAGGAAACAAAATGACATCTTAATTATTACAGAAACAGGTTTTTTCGAGCAACGTCCAATTTGCATACACCTCTTGACAAGACAGTCGCGTGTTTTTTCAGGGGTTAAATCACCATTATTTTTCAGGTACTGCTTGTGACTTCGTATTTGCATACTTTAGTTTTCGTAAGACGGCGTGAAACACCCACTGGATGCCTCATTGCGCTCTTGAAACGAGCACATTTGTGTACCAAACATGAATGTTTCGACAGATCGGCACGCACTATTGGAGCAGAGGTTAGTCAGGTGAAGGAAGGTGAGCAATACTGGGACCTTCGGATTTGACCAAAGTCCCAATAGCTTCAGAATTGTTAAAGTCCCAATCCATTAATTATACTGTTCGCCGTCTTGTTAGACTGAATTCTGAGTGCTTTTCATCTTACACACTCAAACTTTAAAATGCTTGGAAGGGCAGTCCTTCACGACATTTTGGGTGATTCGCTGTCTCAATTTTGATACCAGCAATTTGACTATCGATCTGGTTGGTTCTACCTTGACAGTACTACCGCGAACGAACGCATCAAGCATCTCTTCTGTCGACATAAAATGATATGCTGGAAGTAGTCACCATAAATTTGTAGGCACAAATTAGTGATTTTTGTTATTTGCGCACAACATTTATGGTGTAAGTGTAAGGACGACGGTTGAAAAGAACATTAAATTGTCCACCCGATCATTCATGTCGGAGAAATAAACCGATCAAACCTTGACCTTTTAAAGAGCTCTCAAGATGTCGATTCTCATGCAGAATTCAGTGTATTTGATGCGTCTAAAGGGTAAGATTAGTCGAAAAGGAATAATGGGGAAGGACGAAGCCAAGTCTATTCAAAAGTGCGTGCGGTTACGAAAAAAACCATCGTGGTAACAGAGACGGGGAGAAAAAAGAGTAGGCACGCACAAACACAAGAAACGAGGGAGAGGATGAAGACTATGTAGGAAGGAGGAAGTAGGGAGATACAAACCCATTAGGCCTAATTTTCCACCAACGATAGTTTTAGCACACGCTCCAATTCCTCCTCCTCTCGCTTGCGCCGCTCTTCCTCTTGCAGCACCTCTTCTCGTGACAACTCAAGCGCCTTAAGGTACTGCTGCTCTAGATCATTAAGTCCACTGTCCTGTTGGAAGCTCTCCGCAATTGCCCTAGGCACATCCCAAGAACAAATAATTGTTACTTTTTTTAATTAGTAACAGTAATTATAAGGTAAGTGATGCCTTACTCTTGCATCATTGCCTCCTCGGGATCCACGTATTCGCCCGGACGGGCTTCAACAACCCCTCGCTTGGCCTAAATCATAATAAAATCAGATAGTTTGTCATTTTTGGCCAAAAATGGAAGAAAGATTAAAATTCCGCCGCCTAAAACGCCTGAGTTGATGATACGACCATGAGGAAGCGATGAAAAGTGTTACCCAAAGCATTGAGCAGTTCGAACATGTTAACACAGTTACACTCGAGCATTCTAAAGCCATTATTTGAGCACCGAATCTTGATGGGTGAATTTGAGATACCTAAATGCGCAATGGAAATGAATGAACTCCAAAGTAATGCATGTACGAAAAGGTGAACAAGGGGATAAGAACCATAGTTGAAATAGCAGGCTATGTAACCATATTGATATTTAGACGTGTCAGCTCACAAAGATTTGAGATGCACAATATGGATTACATGCTATCGCTATCGGCTATTATGAAAGTCCTTCAAATAACTCAAATGCGAAACGATGAGGGCTTGAAAGGATCAATGGAGTAATTGGGTACTGTCAGATCAATTGTGCATGGATAATCTCGAGATGTGTGGACTGATGAAAGATTGGTGTGCCAAGATGAGTTTAAGAGGGAGGGATGAATCGGGGCGTAAAGATAACAGGAGATGCCATGAAGGTCAGAGTGATTGGAAGAACAGTTTTTCAGAAGGAATGAATGAGTGAGCTAGTACATGAATGAAAGGCAAAGCAAGATAAACAAGTAGCCGATAGAGACTGCCAAAGTATGGGCGTATTTTGAGCACATTGAAAGTAGATCTGAACTCACAAGAGAGTACTGACGTTGGGTAAGGTGTTCCGCTCCGCCATACTCGACAAGGGATCGTTGAACTGCCATCTGCACAAGTTGTTCCTCTTCGTCTATTGTGCCGAAGTGGCCTGGTGAGGTCTCCTCTACACGGTAGAAGTGTAGTCAGGCAGTGAATGAATGCAAATCTTTACAAAGCCTAATGCAAGAGGGGTTTATTGTTCTAATTTTATATCGAATTATTCAACCATAGGATCAGTGTTTCTTTCACTCTCTCATTCCTTGTATGAAATAATCTAATATTGGACTAGTTAGCCCGATTAAAATTTGCCACCTAATTCTCCTAACATTATTGATAACTCTAGGATAGGACGGGGATGGATGGGGTAATTGGTGCTCTAGCCATATTCGTCGAATCCTAACATGAATCCCATAGTGATGTAACTGATTCGCCCCAGTCACTCCTCCGTCCCCTCCCTCGTCGAGGAGCGCAGTTGGTTGAGTGTAGCATCGCCTGTGGGGAGCATATATGGGGAAGAAGGGAGAGGGGGAGAGCACGGTTTCAAGGAGAAATTTGAAGGCTGAGACGATAGACATTTGGTTTTTAATGTTATTTACATCACTTCAAACACTGGTTTCTCCAAAACAACGATAACACTGAGTTGTTGAGCTTGAAATATGGTGGCGGCACGTCTTTACTTGAAATTTTAACGTTTCTTAAGAAGACACCTCGAGGCAACACCCCTTTCGTTGCTCCTCTAAATCAAAGTTTAGTACAGTGGAGCTAACGCAACAGTCCGGAATATTTAAAAAGATAACGGAAAGGATGTTGAGACGGCAATCAGTAATCTGGTGAAAGCATAGACAGTAAGTCGGCATGTGGAGAACTGAGATAAGGCGAATAGAATGGAACACAATGAATTCCATGTGAAGTAGCAGCAGCCAAGTTGGTGACACGAGACAGTGACCAGACATCCAAAGTACATCCCTTAAGCTGATGCACGAAGAGGTGGATTGAGGTGAAATTTCGCCTCAACAACTGCTTCGGTGCGGATGGGTGACTGAGGTAATGGCTTTTAATCCGAAGAATTGGAGACTGATGAGTACGAAGAGGAAGTGATAGATAATCGAAAGGTGAATTGAAAGCATTTTAGTGAATTTGGGGACGAAGTTGAGATAAGTGGACGCAAACAGGACCAACGGAAGAATGAGCTAGCAGGTAAATTCTAAAAGTCTGTATTTGTCTTCAAGATGGCTGGCCATGGATGCCTTCAACCACTGGCACTTCAAAGCATTAAACCGTTTCTTGTAAGCAAGGCACTCTCCAACGTAAAATTTGATTTATTTGAACATAACAGACGAAAGTTTAATGCATTCTTTCCTCCTTACAATACTCAAATGAATCCATGCTAGTCCACCACCAGTCTTCACTTAAAGAGATAAATGTAACGTAATCAGGGCTATTCAAAACTATCAGGAACCAAGGTGAATAAGGGCAAAGGAACCACCGTCGACGGCTTGAGAACGGCACATTCCTGAACCTACTCTTGAAGACACTGAACATGTCATTTTCGCCATCCCTCATCCACCGTCAGAAAGACGTCTATGCAAAAGTTGAACTACACAAATCCATTCCCCATATTAGCACTGTTTGTCACTATCACCTCATAAGCAAGACATAGTGACCTGAAAGTCCAAGCATTGCATGCCAGCGTTGCTTCACCTCCGCTTCCCATCATTGCTGCTTGATTGGTGCGGAGGATGTGTCACGTAGACGACTCTCTGATTGGTCGAAGCTGTGGTGGATTATGCACGCATACGTTGGGAGCAAAGTGATGCCACATCAGGTGACCACTAAAGGTCACCCTGACCAACAGTAAGACTCACTTAAACTTGATAATTCATGAAAACATTTAAAATACAAACGACTGTCTACATGGATGGATTATGAAGCCCGATGATACACACCCATCTGTACATTTGCCCCTACCGTGCTCGTCACTATTAATCCCGCACTTTCAAGCCCTCCATATCAAAATAATCTTTGGGTGAACTTTGCGCTACACCGCAGGCGTTTGCTTCGCAATACATTTGCCGAAGGATATGTGTCGTCCACAAACGCTTCGAAAGACTTCCATTCCGACAATGGATCAAGGTCATATTCTTCAATATGCAGGAGCAGATGCAGATTTGACTAAAGTATGTTACACCCTTGCACAAGAAAGTAGTTGGAGAACATAATAAATAATTAAATAAATAATCAGGTCCTATCCGCACATTAGGCAGCTACAATGAACCATTGGGAGCCATTGTTTGCTGAATATAGTTAACGAGTCCAGCTTTACTCATCGCCCACTATCCCACGTTTTTGGAGCAAGCACCACCTAGTTGCCGGAAGCCTAATGCTTGGTAAAGGCTAACCAGCAATTAAGGTTGCGACCTGCCTGCGTCGTGTAAACCGCCACCACTCCACGACAGGAGAAAAGGACTCAGATCTTCTTTTGTGTCCTCGAAGACGGTGTTTATCTAATTTGGTGGAGGACTAAGGAGAGGAAGAGACAGAGACGACTAAAATCGGGTTGACAATTACTCCAGTTCAAACAGTTTCGTGGAAGCGCCTGTCTCAGATCTGTCTTTTCTCGTCGTAGAAGATTGTGAACAAAAAAATGCTTGGGAAGGCATTTGATTCCATCCCACAACAAACTAATACCATAGGCTTCCTCCTTAGCTTCATTCTGCAACTAACTAAATTTTTTTTCGTTTCAAGTTTGGAAAAAAAGTAACTTGTGGCCTGGGAACTGGCAAGTGTTCCCGTGTCAAATGAAGCTCGTAAGTAAAGGGTTGCCTAATCTTGCTGGAAAAAAGTCGGCAAAAAGAATAGGTCACTTACATTAGTGTTTGAAAATATTGAGGTTAAAATAGGCTCTGTGTGGTGTGAAAGGAGGTAGGAGTCAAATTCAATGAAACAACCGATCGCAGAAGCCAATGAGGCGGAGTTTTGAAATGAAAGAGAAAGTTAGCTTTCGTTGGGGAGTAGTCGCGTGCGAATTCACTTTGGTTAATAGAAACGCCATAACGGTTACGGTCACTGGTTAGTGAGACTATGAAATGCACGGTTAAAACACGAAGGAAGTCTTGTCGCCAGGCCACATGAATGCATCGGCAAAGAAAGGGAGAAAAGTAGTTCACCTTTCATCGAAGTGCTAGGTGATGCAAACGTTTCTGAGAAAGTGAGGGGTGATAGGCATCAATATGCATGAATGTTCATAAAAATGATTACCCGGTAGCACAAACACACTTTCACCAATCAACACATTAAATGCCACTACGTTTCACAGATTAAAGGCACCTATAAACACTCGAGGTGTCGATCAGATCACAATAGGGAAACATACCAATGAGGTGGTAGCCACGGCCCACATCAAAGACACAATCCTCTACAACGCAAGAGGTAGGCTCAATCTTGTTGGCGACGTTACTGCTGTTGCCACTGCCACCGACGAGAGGCTCAGCGGACGTGTTTGTGGAAGAAGTTGCGGTCCGGTCGCAGACTACCCCGTAAGCCGGCGCATCGCCCCCATAGAGGTTGCCAAAGGTCACACAGGCGTTAAGAATGTGATACAATGGTATTTCTATTACGGGAAAAAACACGAAGTGTGTTCATCAAGTTCCAAAACAGAGCAATGTAAGTGAACGACAGCAAAGATATAATGCTATCGCAATGCTTGTTTACCTCCTTCCATGAGTTTTCGATTTGCTTTGGAAGGAAGTTCGGGAGGAGAGATGGGAAGCAATGCTCAGCTACTTTATGCTCTAAAAAATTCCCTACAGGACACCATTTCTGAAACTATGACAAAGTGAACCAGGTAGTACCGACAAATTTTCCTTTACCAGATACCGCCTAAACAACAAGTAAACTCTGGGAGGGGTATGCTCTTAGTAGACGTTCCCGCGTTGTAATTGAGCAACCTCCCTTTAGTGAAGCATTCCATAGTTAAAACTGGAACCAAAACTACCGGTCACTGTAAAAAAAATCGGCAGGATTAATGAGTCTGGTTAAACTGAGGCTACTTTACTGCAAAGGCATGCAGCAAGCCATCTTGCAAAATATGAATAAAAAGGTTCAAGTTGGACACATATGTTGTGGATATGGGACGCAGCTCACATACAATTAAAAAAAAACATCATTTCAGTGCCATGTGCAACTGATTAACAAAAGCTCTCCAATGAAAGGGCTTAACACCTTCCTTCATTATGTAAGAAAGCGAAAACGTTAAATCTTCTGGGCTTCAAAGGTTATCAGCGTCCTTCGTTTCCTTTACGTTGACCACACAACAGTACTTTCTAAACAGATGAATGACCCGTCTTCTCAATGCGCACCCCACTCAAAACGCTCAATCGCCTAAGACACCGCCACATCCATATCCACACCATATTTCGTTTGTGAACAGCTGCTACGTCTCTATATCGTTACGCAACTACATGCAAAGTAGAACAGACAGTTTGTTCGAAGAAATTCTATTCAACCGTCGATTCCAGTATTTCATGCTAGTTACTTGGCTAAGTGGAAAGATCGTGGAAACTATAAAACCACATTTCAGACATTAGGCTATTACGACTTCTTCGTTCATTCAGCATCTCATGCCTTAAGAGCGCTCAATGATTGCCGCAAGCGCACACTAAAGCCAACGATCATCGAAACTCGTAATTTGAAATGGCTTCGCCTGAAGGGCGTTCTAAGTAAGCTTCCAAGGCGGCGAACTCCAAGAGATTCCTTACTTTTGTTCACTGAGCACAATAAAAAATAATTTACAGTCGCCCAATTGAACACTATACTTAAACTCCCCAAAGTGCCTCGTTTGGCGCAGAAGAAAAATGTCCCCTCAGTTCTACACTTAATGTAACTATGACGTTCCGATTACCAGATTGAGTTAAGAGTCGTTCCTTCCACCTCACAAAGCATTATGCAGGTAAAGTAAAAATGCCATCAAGGTATCTAGCGATTTGTCAAACCATTTTGCCGCCATACGGTCCTCGTTGGCATAACTAACAGACAAGATTAGAGGAACTTTAGGTTATCAGGACTAAAACATTTGCGTATCTGGCAGCATGATCGCCGTTCTAAAACACTTGCAGCATTTGAATGGTCCTGATCTTACCGTGACTATCGATACTCGGACAATTTGTCTCCACTTCATGTCAATCAACAATACAAAACCAACAGGAACACAGGTTGAAAATTGTTCTTGATTGTTAAAAAAATTCGAGTCCTCAACGAAAGATTAAGTGGTACTAGGATGAGAGTGCTGCTTTGTGATTGTTGGTAGCTCAAAATGGCCTTTCAAATAACTATTTCCTCAAAACCACAACTACTGCATCTAGATGAAGCCCTATAGTCATAAATCATCGGAGAAGAGAGAAACAAGAGGAAAAATGGCAAACTCACCGACACGCATGGGAAACCCATGAGGTAGCTTTTTGGTTAGAAATTCCTCCAACTTGTGGAAAAAAGGATTATACTCAGCCATCAGCTCCACGATGGGGAGGACCTGATCCTTCAACGACAATGGATAGTCCTCACACAACCATAGATGCGCCTTGTAAGTCTTCAACTTTGCAGTCATCACTTTTGGTCGACCTATCTCACTCTTCGGCTTTGCGCCTGGGTCGTGAGAGAAATAATCTTCGATTGTGATGTTGCTCGGATTGTAGCTGGCCGCCTCCTGTTGGATGGCAAAAAAGTTGATTAAGGTGTTGTCGCGACTTTAAGAGGTAGTGTAAAATTTGTTTGGAATATCCGATCTCCTATGGCTGGATGTGAATGGTGAGTGTGTGGAGAACAGTCCACACTGCGCATGCTACTACTCCTTCAGACCATTTCCTGCATATTGGTCCTGACAACATTCCAGGAAATGACTTTGATCTACAATCGATGGGGAGGTTGGCTTTACAAACTGGTTCTTAAGTCAACACATCTTGGTCAATGTTGATGATCAGACTGCAGTAGTGAAACAGAGAAACAACAAAACAAACGTTGGTACTCGAAGGCCAATCCAAATTAAATAATGGACGATACCAAAGCTAAAAAATCTGTTGTAAGGGTGCCGCTTGAGACAGTCTTGAAAAGGAATAAGTAACCAGCTTCAGACAGTGATAGACACCATGACTGTAGTCGAAATGACATTCCTTCTTCGCCTTGCAATTTGACAACCAGATGGATATTACATAGCAAATCGTTCTCAAGCTTCTTGCCCTTGTCCAAGTCTACTTCCAATCCCACCCTTAAAGGCGACTGTAACATTTGCTTTAATAAGATACATTCAACATTTTACTCATTGGAAATGAAATACCAACATTTTTGGCCGCCCAGTCATACCACCAAGGACTGATTGGATACTGATATGATATTCTCAGTAGTGTAGGATTGTGCTGCTGTATCGGTCTGTCACCACTTCAGGAGACTTATGCTAGGGTTAAGACCAAGTCTGGGGATCTGACATCGCCCTTAGCAACGGTCCAAACGCCACACTTGCTCCAAACATTTGAGAACCTACTCATAAAGAGAAGCAAGTAAACAAAAATAAGATATTTGGTGTTGATAAATCCAGTTGCTACGATCTGTAATGATGATAATAAGTCTTCACTTTCTCCTGGTTGGCACAAACCAAAGAAGAAACACAAAAAAGTAACGAGGTCGATTCAAGATGACGATAAAATTAGAAACATCTCGAGAGGCAACTCTAAACGGCTCAACGCACGGAGCATGAAATGTACTTCCAGAGGGCATCACTTCATCTCAAAGCGGTCCATCCGATGGAAGGTGCAACACTGAAAAAAAGATTATTAACTGACTGCTCTCTGCAGGCGACTTCGATCCACCTGCCTGTATTTACAATTGATGAAATTGGAGTCCTTTTCTAAACTGAGTCTGAAGAAAAAGGCAAGTTCTTTCAGTTTGTGTCGATTCGGGTATTTCTTACTTTCAAAGGATGTTGGAGTGTCTATGAGCTGATATCTTAGGCGAGAAATAGGGTGAGGAAAACGATTTGTCTGACGTAAAGTTTAATGGAGGAAACGCTTAAAATTCGTTTGATAAAACAATGGATTGTATAAATGAGTTCCTGATGAGACATACGGGGAATGGGATCAAGCTAGCCCTTTCAATGCAACGCCTCACCTTTCAGCCTCTTTTGACATGCGTCCATAGAACTGTTTTTTGCCTCTTTGACGGTAACACGAAGCAAAGTGACAGCTGCGAATTATTTGAGGTGCCAGTGTAAATTTGCTTTAACCATGATGAGTAAAGAAACAACTTCTCCTGTGTAAAGATATCAAACCATGGGCTTGAATAGGGCGACATAAGGAGGAGTAGGGAAAAACAATCACATATGATTCATTAATTTGACCAGCAGTCATTTGGCTAAAAGAATTCGTATGAGCAGGAAGTGCAGCCTGGTGAACTCCTGTGTCCATGGTTCTTTTAGCCATCTTGTTCTGATCACTTTCATCCTGTCACCAAAATGTTTATGTGGTGTACAACTTGTATGAGCTTATCCAACACGCGGGATGGTTTGAAGTAACGAATCACAAGGGTATCATCAAATCCACCCTCCTTATTGCCCTCCCCACTGCCACTGAGTGTTAATTAAACCCATTAAAGAGCTCAGCTTCTCAAATTAGAGCAAAAAGTTAAGCTTGGAGTCCAATGCTGAAGGTGTTGGATTCTTGTACAATCTGATGATTCACTGACAGATGTTGCATAATCTGACCAATCTAGCATCGTATAGGTGCGAGTAAGGCGCGCCTAAAACACAAGGGACGAATTGGCAACGATAAGTTCGAATCTTCGATTTTTCATCCAGCTCTACTATTCATCCCTCGGCCTAGGTCCAATCACACGCCAGCCGGTTCAGTACGACGATGATGACAGTAATTCCCTTTTCTTTCCTTCTGTAGAACCTACCTTACGCTCTGCCATATTTGTGCAGGCATCATTACACTGTACTCTGTCACAAGGGGCAATGAATGAATGGAATGAGAACCATCTGATCTGCACAGAACTATTTAGCGAAGAATCCTATTTGTTGTTTCATTGAGGGTGTTTTGAATTCTGTGAGGAGTTATCATTGTCAGTAATTTGAAGGCTACCTTTAGTTTAAGGCGTCCTAGAAACCTTTCACAATGCTACCGTAGTAAGGTCATTCCCATAAAATTGGGAAAATCGAGGCAAAAAGGTGTGGATCTACAGATGCAAAAACTACATTCGACAAGCTTGGAGGCGGAATAAATGAATTCAACGGCGAAAAGTATAGCTTACGAATGGCTTAAGGGATTGCCTTCCACAGTGAACCATTCAGTATGGTGGCTAATGAAGAATTGTGGCGAAAATGACTAAAAAGTGGATCTCATTCCATCTGCCTACAGATAAGAATGAGAACCGAATCCAACACTGTACCACATGGAACCGTGAGGACGCAATGGTTGTGAAAGAGGATGAGACCTACATTGGTAATTTGAACATGGCGCGACTTCTCGAAGTTCTGCCCACCCAAAAGGTTGGTTAGAGGATTGTTGCTGACTGCAGAGGAGTCGTTACCGCTGTTGGCACGCGACTCCTGAATGTCGCGCAGGTTCTCCTCTGTCAAGTGCTCTGTTCTGCGTAGGGTCACAATTTGTACGTTTGCTGCACTGCACACCTGCAGATGAGAAAAAAATTTCGGCTAAAAGACGTAAAGTAAAAGAAGCGCATACACTCCCATTCTTACAGCAAATGGGCAATCACAACAAAGCTTGTGCGCAATGGGCGGAACTGGCATTGGAGGATGCTCCAAGCAGCCAATGTAGGAAATATGATGAAATTGACCTGTTGAGCAATTACGCGCATTTTTGGAAAAGATGAGAGCCATCACAATTTAAGAGATTATAGAACAGTCGAATACTGACAAAGTAAGAAAGTTGACGATCTGAATGGAACATACTTCAGAATGCTTATAGTGTAACTGCTGGTTGGAACGGTACCAAAAATTAGGCCAAGGATTTGTGTCGCGTTGGTGAAATCTTGGAGAGTTCATTTCCCTTCTCTGTTAAAATTTCGACATTTCCTAGTGTAATCCTGCACTATTACTTTACTCGATTAAAAGCAAACTGATGGGATTTGACAGGCTGGTAAGTCAGGCGATACATAACACAAACTGAAGGGTGGTAGTGCATTTTGTTAGGGTTGAACAACACAAAAACAATGATTAACCGTGTATTACGGCTCTGATCGAAGATACGAGGGAAAAAGAGCAGAACTGACAAATAAAGGTGAAAAACGTATGAACAGGGGCTCATGATGTTAGTTCCATGGATTATTTGGGAGAACCGCAGCAATTTGCCGATGATATGATTCCAGGCCAGGGCATAACTTGAATTGTTTAACAGCCTTTCTTTGTGGTAAAAAGTAGGGAACCCATATGAGGTCAAAATTTACACCTGATATGTTCCATTTCTGCTCCAACAACCTGCTTCTAAAAATTTCAGCGTTTAACATAATTAATGTTGTTCCACCCTTAAAAGTGAGCAGTCAAATTCTCGAGGCTTTTACCAGTAACGGAACAAAAGCGTGCAAGTTATGTCTCACAGAGACACTTTGCCTCTGGAATTCAAGGAAAAACTAAGATCCATCCATCACTGTTACCAGTTTTGTGCCCGTTGACAAGTAGAAGTGATAATAGCTTGAAGAAATATGGAGCGGAATGCAGCGTTACCTTTATTTCGTGCACACAGTCGCTTGTTAACTGGAAGACAAAAAGTGCCTGAGGATGAGAGGCATCTATTCGATACAACTTGATCAAGAAGGCCAGTCAATGGGTGAGAATAAGGCTCCATTCTTAGGGGCCCTTATGCTGGTACAGGGATTTCTCATACAAGAATTTCGATACTCAGATGGGAGAGGGATATGCCTGACCTCATCCAGTGCCTCCACGAATTAAGTAAAGACAAGTGTGATAGAAGGGAAGGAGGTTACCGATTTCGTCAAAAAAAGACCATGGAGCATAAAAGTAAGCACTTTAAAACTTAATACAGACGAGGAGGATTTCTGTAGTCATCTAAGTTAACAAACATGCTTATGTACCAATTACTACTGACGAAGATATATTGTGGGTAACGATGATTGTTTCTTGAAAACTACGCATTTGCAAGACAGTCAGCTCGTCTTTCCAAGGTCATTAAACGCCCTTTTGGTGTGATGCAAACAGGGATGCATAAGGCCAATCCGAATAAAAGGCATAATGACTAGTGCGATTGGACTCAGTAACACTATTACAGGAGGCATTAAAATCGAGATTCAAATGGCTTCTACCCCTAATATTTTGCAATCACATCAGAGAGAGATTCGAAGTTCGATAGCGCAAGTGATACAAGCCTAGAAGCGGAGGCGAAGTGAAGAGCGAAGATAAAACATCCAGTACAAAGAATGGAGGTATTTGAGGGAAAACTTGAATTACCTGGCATTCATGTCCATTGATGTTCTCCTTTCTGTCCGATCCCCAACCAAACATTCCACTCTTACTTCTACAAAAGGATAATGATTGCAATATATTTACCTTTTATTTTCAGATCAATGGTAAAAATATTACCTCTGCATTTTTTAAATATTTATGAGCATTCTAAACCTCAGTAAGCCGCGAAACCGACTCGAATAAGACTGTAGAATCAATCTCGAATGAGTTTGCCAATGAAATTGTACGTGTGAGCACACAGCCCTCGAACTCCCAGTCAAGGTAATCGCAAAGTCGAAAACTTAGGCGTAGAGTTCTCTCCTGCTGACTAGGAGGAGGAAGATTGGGAAAGTGGAACGAACTCGAGACCGAGGTAAACTCTCGCTCGAGACCTTACATCTCCCCTAATGGCCTTCTTCAGAGAGTAATAATTCGTACACTTAAAGTCTGCGTGTAGCGATCCTTAATTAGGAGAACTGAGTGAGAACGCGAAGTATTCGCAATAGGAAATACCCAAAACGTTGGTGTTTCTTGAAAATGTAGACTGGGATTCGCCACCAAATCCGACATCTTGCCCACTATTTCATGCACAAACCAGCTCCGAAAACATGAATATTCAAGGCGTCTAGTTGATTTAGCGAAACTCCCCGAAACTGCGATGAAAAAAGGCGTTGGAAAGTGGAACGATGACCAGGTTCTCAGGTCCTTAAATGCTTACAACCGACCTGTCAAGAAATTAGCAGCTCAGCAGCAGGAAAGAAGCCAAAACACCAAGAACACAGTCTGTTCGCCAAATCGGAATTGATTTGTGAAACCGGTGCTTAAATTTAGGCCTGCTGGATCGACTCATGAAGATAAATGTCGAAGAGGAAAAATTAACACAAAAGACACTTCATTCACCTAATAAAGGCATCAAAGGGAAAGGGTGAACAATCAACTTGGAGAATCCTATGAGAATGAGGAAAATGATGCAGTGTGATTACTTTTCACGAGGTGTGCAGCAAACGTACGGTAAAATAAGTCGGCGACATTATCATTCAGTCTAAGGAGGTACTACTAAAGCCTTAATGATTGTTTCGAAACGAGCAAGCAAGTGGCAAGATGTTTTAGTAAAATGTAAGAGACAGGAAAATAAAGTGGCTTCTTACCTGATGACTTCAAGCTTTTCTTGCAAAAAAGAATAATAAATACGGATTTGTTTATGAATATGAAGTTTCTTAGAAAAACTTTGAAACCACCCGTGGAATTTCAGTGAATTATACTGTCTCTTAGTGAAATGAGCAATTCAAGATTCCATTTTAAAAAAATCTAAAAAAGGCATATTACGAATCAAGCAGCACAGTCCTTTTGATTAATGACTGAGGAGGAAGAAGAGATTGGACCCCCAACTTGACCTATTTAATCCCTTTCGGAGTGGATAAAAGCGACGAAAAATAGGTTTTAAGTCATTAGTTTGTTAAAGTTGTACCACAAACCCTCAGCACAACTCACCATCCTCAAAAATATTCTTACAATTCTAACCAATGACTATTTTCCTTGAAAGACCTACTTGACGAATTCGATTTTATCTGTGTCAAGGAAGGTTACGAAGATGGGTTGTGTTAGTTTCTTCGCTATTAAATCGTCGGAAGGCGTGTGCAGCAGCGAATCAACTCCAGCACCGGCCCCAGCACCTGTACTAAGACCAGCTCCAGCTGCAGTGGCACTCGACGCGGCGGCAGGAGAAGAGGCAGAGACGGAAGCAGACAGCAATGATCCGATGGAGTGACGGTAAATGCTGCGGTCACTGTGGTTCACTTCATCCATCACCACACCTTGCTCTGTTGATGCATTCAGAACGAAAAAAATTGATTCGTTTGGGACACTTATCCAACGTTTGCCACAAAGGAATCTAACTAAGGTTGGACAAATACAACTGAAGAACACTAGGCTCCCAAGGAGGCACACCCTGTATACACTTAAACAGCGAAGATGGCTCATAGCAAATACAATGAAGATTATTGTTATCATAAAGCCATGCTAAACCGGTTTTTATGAATCGATGAAAATGACAGTCGTAAGCAAACATATTTAATGAAACAACCACCGCTATTGCCTGAGATTCTCCCCCAGAAAGGAAGGGCAGAAGCCAGAATTCATTTCAACATAGCTAATTTTGTCTTCCACATTCGCACGTGAATGATACTCTAGAGAAGGCGTAATTGTTACCGCTTTCAGGAATAATATCGACCAAATAAGAAGGAAGAGGATAGGTGTGCATCAATTACATGTACAAGTGAGTTTCTCAAAAATTTTCCTAGCACATGAGGTCTTGCAAGAATGTAAATATTTATGCCGAGCGTCAATTATTACTTGGTCTTTACCATGTGAACGATATTTATGCACACAAAAAACAACCACATTTCCTAAAGATGGGATGATGAACGTCGATGGTGTTGGATGTATAATGAGTGGGTCGCCCGGATGAAATCAGTGATGATAGTCTAAATAACGTTGGAATATAAAGGTCATTCTCCAGCGAGAGTCAATTAGTTCTAAAATAAACCAAGAACAATGTATTCTCTTATTCTAGCAAAGTAGGAAGAGGAACGGCTTTATAGTTCTTAGGAGGATATATCCACCTTCCAAGAGCAAACGAATTATTTCATTGCTTGTCTTCAAGGATAGTGAAAAATCATTTTTTTAAATCACTCATCGCATCTTATCTAGATGTACACATAAAACTCCATCATTGCTAATTGATGAGGATCTCCTCAAATGTGACTGATCGCAACAAACCAATTGTTTATTTAAGCTACTTTTGGTGACACACTTGAATGCGCGTTTGGCAGGTCTCTCCATCTTAAAAATGAAACTCCAAAATCAAACTGCAGGTCCGACTGGTTCGCGAGTTCGCAAAAAAGAGATGGTCGAATGACATTTGGGCACACTTACATATCTATTTGCTCAACATTACCCGGTGGTGTCTTGCCTGTTCCGGTTCTGAGGTCATGATTACCAGCTTGCCCGACCCTCCACGAACCCCTTCCTAGCTCTCTGTTCTGATGTAAAATCCCATCTGGCTAATCAGCTTCTCAAAACTGCAGTGGATTAGACTTATATTTCGCCAGCGTTCCAGTTGAATTATGCGTTCCTCACAAAAGCACATTCGGAGAACATATTGCTGCGACAGCACTTGAACTTGGATGTCTGCACGAGCATCAATTCGAAGAGTGGTCTTTACCAAAATTAAAATCAGAGACATTGTTCTTCTGGTACCAACGTATACTCTTCGAATAAGAACCACGTTTATGATTTCTAGCTGCTTAAACAAGGAAACATCATGTACTAGTCAAACGAGTAAAATCTACGCTTTAGCTGAATTCCACACATTAATGCTTGATTGCCCAAATGAGCAATACCGCCTTATAGATTTACGGACAAATTTTCCACTCGTTAATACTTTCTACGTTCAGGGAGGAAAACCCTGTAGCCACACATACCCAGCATTGTTAGTGGAAGTGTTAAATATATGCTCGAAAGGGAAAGCATTCACGCCTTCACGGGACCATTTTAATCCAAATTTTTGGAGAAATTTTTGAGCATTATTTGTCTTACTCCCCACGTGCAACATGAATCACATTTGACCCTGTTCAAGCCCCAACGAACACCAAACCTGTTCTCAGCCGAAGGATACTCGTCAGCGTCGGAGTCAGAGGCAGAGCCCCCAATCCTAAATCAGGTAACAAACACTCTTTGCGAGAAAATACCTAAGCTATTGCCGCAGGGATATGAACCAAACAAAATGACTGGGACAATATTAATTACATCGAACGAAACCAACGTCTTTTGTTAAAAGAATGGAAAGCAAATCTAAAACTGGACAGATTACCTCAGTCCCAATCAATCATCTATAGACTCCGACTCCAAATCCAGACACAAAAGACGACTAAACAGTTTCATATAAGATACAGATTTACACACCAGGGCGGTTTAACGTGGGTCCCAAGAGGATGTCAAGCGCTAATTTTTGGCATATTGCCACACCAAAACAAGGAGACGGACATATTTACTCCTAACAAAAAGGATTCAACACGAAGAACAATTAAAAGTTCCTTAGTTAATGGTTTTAAATTAGCAATTACAGTGACTGAATGCAGATGCCATCTGGCCAGCACAAATAAGCAATCAAAAGTTTTTCATACAGAAGATGTTTTACCAATACTGGTTATAAATGTGGACCTCTGCGTAAACCTGATAGAAATTTCATGCCATAATTTAATGCTTAATGACCAATAAACAAGGAAGATAAATAGATCGAAAGGCATACCGGTAATGCGAAAGATGTAGGACATGTTTCCACGGACCCAAGAGGAGGTTCCGTTGAAACCAATAAGACTTGCATCTATTCGCACGTTGGGACCCTGCTTCCACACTCGGCAGATGTCACTTGGGCACATTCGAGAGACTAAGGGCACTGAAGAGGTGGAAATAAAAGTATCATTGAATAACGCCTGATAGGAAGAGGGCTAAAGAATGTGAAACTAATGCAAGTTCACGATGGGGGGTGACTCGTAACGCCCACGCAGACATAAACGAACCCAAATCCCTGCGTTATTCTGTAAATAATCAGATTTTCTCCGTAAATACCACGCGAAGGAGAAGCT
>UYWX01020482.1:0-52924 GCA_900622495.1 Hydatigera taeniaeformis | reverse complement strand
TGTCAATTGGGATTACTTTGGAGGTGGTTGCTATTAACCGAATTCTGCTTATGCTCCATTCTTGTGGTTCCTTAAAGGCTGACTTACACGGGAGCCAGGGAGGGTCATATGCCTTCCATTCTCGCTATGATTCACCACTGCAACTTCACTCCCATTCCTGCCATTTTGGTTTTGGTAAATTTCTATTTTTCATCTGAAATTTATTTTTCAATCTTTAGTCGCCATGTTTTAGGCTAGGTATGTTCCTATCCAAAACCAATTTTGCTCTTAATGTTCTTTAATTTAGCAATCGTTGGATCACGCATAAACATTTTCTATCTCGGCGCAGTCGTCGCATTAACTATCTGAATACTCGCTTTTTGATTTCCTTCTTGATTCTGAAATAATCCATTGCAAAGTCCTGGTTTGGGAAGTTTTTACAGCGTGGCCTCTTTGCTTTTGTGTTGGTTTAGCTTGTCCTCGCCGTGGGTTACCAATTCTACAGTAATCTCTTCGCCTTGATTGAGTTGGCTGGCTTTGCTTTTTCCTTTATCGCGGCTTTGGCGGTGACTTCTCTCCTCTATATGCGGTATAGGGAACCCAATCTTAAGACATCGTTCCAGGTACTCTTTCCTACATCATTTTTTCTATTGTCGCCTTGGCGTTGAAGCTGATTTTAAGGGCACGGGAGATCTTGTCAATAAATGCACACACGAGAACATTCCTGACGCTTCCCCGTTTGATTTTACCCACACAGTTGCCTATCTTCTTTCCTATTCTTTTCCTGGGATGCGACCTCTTCATTCTTGTGCTGACTATCTACCAACAGCCCCGTGAGTCGCTCTCCAATGTAGTTCTCATGTTGGCGGCGGTTCCCATCTACTGGTTGGGTGTTTCGTGGAAAAAGAAGCCCAGAGGTTTCCAAAATTTCATTTGTGGGTTAATCTATTTTGGCTCATTTGAATACTCTCAAACATTTGGTAGCTTTGCTAATTTTGCTCTTTTTCAGGGAAGGGCACTATTTTTCTGCAAAAGGTGTTTGCCTGTGTGCCGGTGGAAGACGAATCTCAATTGGATGGTCCTGTATCTTCCGGAAAAGTGGAGAAACAAGTCGAAACGTTTTAGGTTTTACAGTGATTTTTGAATGTGTCGCTTTAATTCATGGTATGAATATGTTGAGTCTGACTAAGTACGCTTTATCTGTGCCAATTCTTTTGCTTTGTGGTCGCTGACAGCTGAACTGTATGTTTTTACTGCTTGTTTTCTTTAAAGTCTTTATTGTAAGATGTCAGTTGTGCCTGCCTCGATCGGCCACAAAGTGGTTTTGCAACTTTATGCTGAGCACTTTTATTGCTCTTTTAACATATATTTTCATCCCCTACCCAAACTCTTCTCAACCATTCACTTCTTCATGGTAAATAACAGAATATTATTGGTAAACGCGCTTTTTCCGTCAAAGTTGTTCATTTATTCCAGTTGAACGCTGTTGCTGTTTTTCTGCTGATTGAGTCGTTATAACTCTTCTTTTCAGGTCTTAAGTTGGGCATATTGTCTGTGTGTGCTACTTGATTGGGTTTCAACTATCTTGGATACAAAAGGCTTTTTAAACTGGAGGTTTACCGTTCTTACTCTAAAGATTTGGGCTGAGATTGTTTGGTTGTTATTCTTTCGCCGCAAAGGCATCGTCGAAGATCTAAAGTAATTTCGTGATGCCCTTTAAGTCATCGACAGAGTCCCCGCAAAGCCAGATGTCGGGAGATTACCTAATCAACAGTAGACTCTTTGACCCTGCTCTTGTTTTGGTGTTTTGCCTTTGGCGTTTAATGACCACGTTGGATTTGCCTTTGGCTTTTACACAACTTTCTATGAATGTTTAAGGAAGGAATCATAAGAGGATTGTTATGAATTGTTGTCCCACTATTTTTCACTACATCACTAAAATAGATTTTTCGTCTAATTGTTCCCCAAGTAATGGAATTTTATCTACAAATCAATGCCAAACGACTGTCAATAACCAGTTACGCAAGCTATCACCAGTTGTCCGAAAATGCAACATTTCGGTATGGGTTACTGTGCTCAAGAACAAACGTTCAAACTTGCAAAAGCTCTGCTTGAACTATTTAGTTTTAGTTCTCAATGGTTTTATGTACATTTTGGGTTACAGTTACTAGCTGATCCGGATGCAACTGATTAAGCTTAGTATTTACCGATGCAATGAAGCACAAAGTCAGTCATGCTCCCGTGCTTGTTCACGACGTAAAGCCTTCTCTGTTGGCACCGGCTACGTTATTTGCTAAACTCAGTAAAATCCGATACGTAGTGAGTGCAAAATATTGCTCTTTAGCCATTGAAAGAGGGAGAATCTGCTCTGCTACGTTTATCTAGAGTAGCTTCTGTAAGGACACCAGTCCAATTGGCAGCGTGGACACGTTGTTGGCATCCCAAGCCTTGGCGCGACTCACAGCTACACCCGATTTGCTTCACTAAACATGCACAGGAAAGGGAGGCCATGGGTTGTAAGTTTGGAGCATCTAAAACTGCGTGCCCATGGATTAAGTGGGTGTGCCGTGCCTTGCGTTATCTGCGAATGACATTTGACGCAACCGAAAGTGCAAATTTGACCCATCTGGTCAGGCGAATAGGACTGATGTAGTCCGAAGCCATCCATTGTGAATCATTAGCGTGGTGGCCTACTATATTTAAAAGCCTGGTAAGCTAAAAGGTTGCAGAGACTTAGATTCGAAGCTAGGCTCATCGAAATGTGGACTCAAGACTGAGTAAGTTCGTTAATGTCTATGTGCTGATTCTGAGCCATCCCACAGGCTTCTGCTAATATTTTAAGTTTCTTTCACTGCTCAACTTCTTTTTACAAAACGCAATAGATCGAAGGGCTTGTTGAGTTCATTTAACAATCCTCTATCAAGGAGGATGTTTGCTTTCGGAATTTACGGACGAAAGCTGACGCTATGCAGTGAATCTCCAACAGTCTCAATATTTGTTTAAACTCTGAGTTGGTGCATCATGGTGCATTCAACGTGAGTGTATTGAGCGCCCTCTATCGTAAAGGCCGCTGCGCAATTATCACCGCGTAAATATTGGGACTGAAGCAAACAGTTGCATGTCTTCTTGTCGTTGTCGGATGCATAATTAGCCTAAATGCCGTTAGCCTTCCCTTTTTACTCAAGTAGCTCGTTTTCCCCGTGTATACCGGCACTGACGTGATCATACGTCAACAAAGGAAACTAAAATTCATATTGTTGGCTATTCAGTATCTTGTGATAAAGAGAATATAAGGGGTCGTTGAAGAGGAAGCCCCTAGATTATTCGAAACACCATTTATCAAACTACTATTTTTAATACCTGCAGAAACTATTTGATGTAATAGCATAGGAGGGAGAGATTTGTTAGATGCCTCAATCCCCCTATCTATCCCATTAGTGCGAGAAGTGGGAACATAAGTCGGCTGAGTGCATGAAACGATTTGACGCTTTTGGTCAAGGGATATGCATTTGTTTACTCCTTTGCTGAAGGTTAGTGTCGGGCCTTAGTTCTTTTCTTCCCTTTTGAAACCACAAGTACCTTGTAGCGAAGATTGTTCGCGAATGAACTACGCAACTGTCACAAGTTTTAATACCTTCTGATTTTCAGTTTAGTAGTTTTTGGTTCGGAATCCTCCATTGCACAGGCTTACAATAGGTAGAATGAAGTACTTGCCCAAAAATTGCACAATTATCTCCCGTAAACAAATTCAGCGCATTAGTGATCATGTGAACTGCCAGGTTGAACTTTTGAGCAAGTGCATCACAGTAAACAATTTCCAACATCAGTATTTGAAGGCTCAATTTATATGTAAAGGAAACGTATCTGGAGAGATGCAGCTCGGTAGTTTTGAATGATGAGACACTCAGTTCCTCTGAAAGTGCACCGACGTAGTGCCGCGAGTTTTCATTGGTCTTGTAACGTCCCGAGGCTTCCTAGTCGGTATAAGGAGTCAGTAAGTGCAGTTGGATACATGTATTCCGAAGACGACAGGGCAAATGAGCCTGGGCATGGTCCAAAGGCCAGCTCACGTGTACAAGGGCCAGACCAATCCTAAAGTGATAGCCTGCCATTCGGTAGTCACATAAACAAAGCATTTCAGGTCCGTCCATGATTTCGTAGTGAAATGCTTTTCTGTGGTTTTCTTAGGTTGAAGACAGTTGTTTACTACCACTCACTTTAATTTTGGTTGTTTAACTTCTTCGATGAATTTCAGAAAATGTAGCTGAAATGCGGAAACAGTCAACTAGCCTTTTCTCACTATTCAGCGCTTACTAAACCACCTCTGAAAGACCTGAATTTCGCAAAATGCCGCTTATTGTATCACGGTTTTCCTCATTTCCTAAAGCACAGTTATTCACGTCGTACCAGCCCTGAATGGAGCAATCTCTACGATAAGGGCAAACCTTTTCTACTTATCGGTTAAATAGGTCGCTTAAACGAAGTTCGAATGACTTAATCTTTTACTCCATTTAGGCTTTTGGGTAATCATTAAAAGAAGTCATCCATTTTCACTTTGTCAGTTACCCATGTTGTCCACAACTCAAGTAGCTACAACCAAGACGAAAGTGCTTATGGATCTTCATAAAGCATGAAATTTCAGGAAATTGACCATTCGAAACGCAATCTTCAATGCTTAATACAGCCTTCTTGTTGATACCCTTAAAAATAGGCAATATAAACAGCGGGACCTTTATAAACAACAGCGGTGCATTAATTTTGCGTTTCAGCTCACAAACTTCGTCTTAGAGACGAAAGGGGCTATGAAGTTTAGCAGGAATGCAAACTTTGTGCATACTGATGGGCTTGATGATAGTGTTTTGTCCCGAAGATCGGGTCATCCGGTAAGCATACGGTGGCGGACATTATTTTGTTAGGGAAACCCATGTTTCATGTGTTCCCGTAGGCTTAAAGTGACGCACTTGTTTTACATTACCATACTGTCAGGGAAGAACTCAGCATTGCTTATTTACTTGGTCCCGACCACTGACAGTCCTGCATCTGCATATCCCATCGTTTGTAAATGAGGAAATTTGGGCTTATGTACGCTTCACATCTAAAAACATGACCTTCTAGTATTCAGGGCTAATAGATTCATAGCCTAGGACCTGGTTAACCTTGCTCCATTAAATGGCTAGCAGCCCGTAGTTTCCTTTCTTTAACCTAAGGGATGAGTTACAACATCATTTCCATTTGATGAAATGACCAAACATAGGGAGATATTTCAAGTATAGGTAGGTTCCATTTTATGGCGCAGATTGTGTACACAGCAAGTGCCAAGAAGGCGTTGCGTTCGGTTGATTCAGTCAGAAAACATTAAAAGTGCGTAGGTATTAGCTGGTTCAGGTGGCGGCATTGCCCACCTTGGTCCCATCTCTCGACCAAGTGATGCGTTAACCATCGTCACGTGGTTCCCTGCTGGTTGGCGGTGAGAGGCGCAAGCTTTCTGTGCACGAGTCTCCACTGCCAGCATGACGAAATAATGGGAAATATTTCGTAGATGAAACTACGTTATTGTGCTAATGGTGGACTGCGAACCCGATGAAATGGACTAAAAGCAGACTGAGAACGTATCCCAGAGGACCAACCGAGTTCTGGTTTCTGCTTGGAAAAAGCTCAAAATTGAGAGAAAGGGAGACGTCAAATTTATTGAGGATCCAAACTGCAGTAAACTCTGCACTGATAATAGCTCATAAATGTTTCCCTAAAACCCAAAATCAGCGGTAAAGTCCCATGGCTGGCAGAGCTCCTACATTTCTCACTAACTCTCTATTATTTTTACTATCATAACACTCAAGTAAAGGAGATTATTAAGAAATTTGAACGGAGGTGACTTCAGAAGGGATTTGCGAAGTCATTAACTTTGGTGAGCATGTTTTCGTACATTTGACACAAAGAAATAGACGTGCTTGATGTTGTCTGGCAAAAATGGCATTCCAAAGAAGGGTTGGAAGCGTATCTGTGTGAGACACCTTTGTATTAAGTCAAAATGGGGTTCCTATAAGTCTAAGTAAAATAGTGCACAAACAAAGTCGATAACGCTGAACTCTCTCTTAAATCCATGTATGTATTATCGCGTCAACGAATTGGTCAACCAATTGTTGAACGTAAACGTCTTCAACACAACTTTTTTCAATATTTAAGCAAACATGATGCATTTGAGCAATCAAAGTCTACATAGAAGCCATAAACGGCATCAATCCGTTTTATCTCAAAGTTGTTGAAAGTCGCCTTCCCTCGTTCATTTCCCGAGCGTTGCAAAACGCTCTCATTCCATTGGTAGACGACTGTTGGTGCTCATGTGGGCTTCATGTTCACTAACAACCACATTTACCACAATGTCATTTACAACTTTAAATAGGTGTGAAAAGGAACAGCATGTGATTCTAGCATTCACTCAGTGGGTGTTTGTCATGCGGTCTTGCCCAATGCGCTAGCCCGCAGTGAGTGATGGGACATCGGCAGTGGAGACTACATTTAAACTGCTTAGATGAAAACTCGGGAGCAGTTGCACTGAAACAGGTAAGGGCTAGCTGATAAATTATGCGTCTTTCAATGGGTTCTTTGCGAACATCCTGTTCGAACAGTTTAAAAGTTTCTCTATCCACCCCAGCTTAGATGTCGACAATATGAAAGTGCTATCCGCAAAGAACTCTACCTGTGTCCCAAAATCCACCTCCCCGTACGTACGATAAACAACAAAAATGCCTGCCTCTAAGTTATGCATTTTGGCCTAACGAGGCTCTATTTTAAGTTAAGTTAGCTGAGAGGAGCAAGTAGAATCCCCTTATGGGAGTTGATGACAGGCAGTGCTGGATCTTGGGTGCTTACCAGCACAATTGATTACGTTACGAAGGTAGTTATTTGAAGTGGCCATCAGTTTCTGCAAGCTGGGCTAGCCTTCAGGTCACTTCTAACCTTTCTATCCATTAAAAGTACTTTGCCAAATCTGGTGACGAGGAGACAATGAGGAAAGCAATATCACATCTTAATAGCGTTATGGGGGTTATAGAGGAGAGGAGGCTAAGCAATTCGAACACAAAAATAGATATCCGCAGGAAAACATTGTAATGGTTTGTTTATGTGACAATATGACGTTTGGCGGTCACTTTGGGAGGTGTCTGGTCCTTGTACATGTGGACTGGACTTTGGGTCATGCTCAGGTCAATTTGCCCTGTTGTCTTCAGAATACATATATCCAGCTTCACTTACTAACTTCTTATACCGGCCAGGAGGTCTCGGGACGCTACACTGGTGACAGCGGAAAGCGAAGCCGACATTTTTTAAACGGCTTTAAGGTATAAAGTGCTTTTGAAAACCTTTGCTCCACTCGAGTTGGGGCCTCCCTCTGCGGGATGTTCTTCGTTGGTCGTTTGTAAGAAGCGACATAGTGTCCGGGACAATCTATTGTCCAACAGGCGCCGTTGCCTTACCGGCATCCTACGTTTGTGTTGCAAAACTTTGCCAATTAGTCGGCTGATTTCCGTAAAAGAACAGTACGAACAAGCTGACGAGCAATGGTTCGATCGGATGATGCAGAGATTTAGTGCCTACAAATCGCACAGGATCTGGAGATGTATGTCGCCTGTTCTTGGTGTCGATGCTCTGGGTTTGAGTATCTATGAGCCTGACAATCTGTTGGACTCCAAAATCGGGTTCCCTTGGTCGGAAATTCGAAGCCTCTCTTTTCACGGCAAGAAGTTTGTAGTCCAACCAGCAAACAAGACTACAAAGGAAGTCCACATTTCAGTGGAGAAATCTAACATTAATAAGTACATTTTGGCGTTGTGCACCGGCAATCATGAGCTATGCATGCGTAGAAGGAAGTCTGACTCTATCGAAGTGCAATAGATGACGATATAGGCGAAAATGGGACGTGAATTGAATGAGGCGCATTTACCTTGGTGACGGAGAATCGCTGAATCCTTCACAACGAAAGGATTTGGACGGACGTCTGCATGTGGTCTCACCTTATTCCCGTGTTCGACAGACAAGCCATTAACAACCGAGGTGACACCGCCGTGAACTATCTGGAAGACTTTCGTGTCGGAATATCCCATACAAAATGATACTACGGTTCTCCTCACACACGGGACAGTGACACATCCCGTTTTCGCTGTAACATATGTTTAGACCAGAGCTCCACCGTCTATTCCTGGAAGCAATTGATGGCCAACAGGTGTATGCGGTCCCGAATCTGGTTGTCAGATCGAACGTAACTCCAGATCCAGTTGGAACTGCCGAGAAGACCTGGTACGGTTCCTCAGTCTCGTGTTGTCTGTCGACTGGCGCAGTTGGTTCGTGGGTGCTTTCATGTAGTAGCAAATATGTTGTGATGGCTGGCGCGGGAGGTGTACCAAGGGGAGCGCCGAGGGCGCCGCTCAAAAGGAGAGAGGGGCGGTGCAATATTTTGTTTATGTGACCACATAACGTTTGGGGGGGGGGCACTTTAGGCTTTGTCTGATCCTTGTACATGTGAGCTGGCCTTCGGGTCATATCCAGGCTCATTTGTCCTGCCGTCTTCAGAATACATGTGTCCAGCTGCACTTACTGACTTCTTATACCGGCCAGGAGGTCTCGCGACGTTATGAACATCGGTGTGGAAATTCATTAATACTCCCACACATCCTTTTCTGTATATTCTACCGAATAAACCAAAATCAACTAATCCTCTAATTGAGTCCGAGGTTCAGGGTCTGAGAGTAGACTGGGAGGTCCTACAGCTACGCCCAAGGAAGCATCTTCGAATCAAAGCTATTCGATAAATAAAGTTGATCATTTAAAACGTCTGCTGATCTGGAACGATGGAGTTGCAGCTAAGAGCAACTTTGGTGGTAAATTGTTTATAGTTCATTTGTATGACGTTTGCGCATGTGAAATTAAATTGTTGTAGCTTTAAGTAGCAAGTAAATTCTAAGAAGGCACATCTATAATAGTTTATGCAATTTTACGCTGGCATGCTGTGATATTTCTTTAAAATAGTATTGACTATGCGCGGTCCATGTCGAGTTCTCTGTTGATGTGTGGGGTTTTAGCATAGTCAGGTTGGGTTCTCGTTTGTTTGTTACTTAATTCCATGCATCATGTGTACACCTTACGCGTTTTTCGCTAAAGATGGGTCAGCATCTTGACTGCTATGTTTGCTATTACTCACCATTTTCCTTGGCGAACCTTTTGTAAGAAATTGCTGCTAGTGTATGGTTATAATAATGTACGCTCTTCTTTTGCCCACCTTTTATGGATTACAACCATTACTTTGGTGGGGGTTCTGCCAGGAAGTTTGCGTACAGGCAATACCCTTGATATTCCTCTTTTCTAATGCGAAAAGTTGATGAATACTTAAAATTTCGGAAATGCAATTGACATTGTTTTTCACTTTTCTCCTTTTGGTCCACTTTATACTCCAAATTTTCATTTGCAAACGTTAGTATGAGCTCATTGCTCTTTTATTTCCGTGTGATATTGCGATTTCCCTTCTTGTATATTCTCCTCAATCAGCTGGATTCACAGAGTGTTGCCGCGCTTATATTCGCCGTTTCGTCACCTTTTCACCAATTCGCCTTTCTATTTTAAATATTCAAAGTTTTCTGCGTTTAATACATGATGTGTATATGCATTCTTCATTGCTCTCTTTTTCGAATGCGCCCCAACTTCGATGGTCTCTTTCAAGCAATATGCGATGCGAATTATTTCTACCTTTGGCTAATCCTTCTTAACTCGTTGGGTTGCGCTCTTTCGATTCATGTCTATTTTATACCTTGTCTGTTTTACTCATGTCTCATCAATCACTTTAACTGATGGTCCGTTTGGATCCTAGGCTATAGCGCTGATGAGTTCTTCGTTTTCTTACGCGGGTTCGGATCGCCCGACGTCAGTTGTGGTAGCGGAGCCAGCCACACGCCCAACATCACATAGAAACGTCTCCTCTACTGTCGTAGAAAGACATTTTGGTGGGGTGTCATCTAATCCACAGCGTCCGGCAGCATCTGCAGCCCTCTTTGACTTCGACTCTACTGGAGCAGATAGTGGTTCCAATGGAAGTAGCAGTGGGGGAGGCGGTGGCGGCGTTGGAGCAGTGGGTGGAATCAGTCATCCCGCCTCTGCTTCAGTTACTCCAATCACTGCTACCCCTGTGCTTCCAAATGGGCCAGAGAGACCCCCTCCCACTGGCGCTGGCGGTGATCCGCCGGCTCCTACTAACTCCATGGACCTTGTGAGCCTTTTTGAGTGTCCTGTCTGCATGGACTTCGCGCTGCCTCCGATTTTACAGTGTCAAAGTGGGCACATTGTCTGTGCCAGCTGTCGTACCAAACTCTCCTCTTGTCCCACTTGCCGTGGAAATCTCGGTAAATTATTGCCCTTAAGTAATTTGGCTTTTAATTGGGTGCTTCCTATTATTATGATATTTCCATGGATCTTATTGTCTTATCACAAGCTAAATTATGCATGCATTTCTTCTACTGGGTTCGAGGGTTGAAATGCTGATGTGAAAGACTCGGGTTCGATTTTTTATTGATGAAAGCTTCTAGTGTCTTAATACTTAGTGCGCTTATGCATCTAAATGTACCAAGCATGTGTTTACGTTGATGTTGGAAAACCAATTTTACCTTTCAGTAGTTTGTTATTCCATGTGTGGGACAAATATCCCTGATTCTACATTGCATACTTTCCAACTTTTCGAGTTTTACTATAGTATTGCAGGCGGCGCTTCCATTGGCGTGAGAAATTTTTATCGACTTGATTGTTGATAATATATCCCATTCTTGACTTTTCGCGTATTTAAACATCGGTTTATCGCAATTCAGAACAATGAAAACCGGCACAGATGCAAAAAGATGCATCCCAGCTCATTGGTTGTTTTCCAAAAGTTGAGTGAAGCTATTATGGACTTGTCCCTGTCTACTAGCCGATTTTGCTCCCCGTAGACGTCGTGACAAAAGCCTAGTTTTCTTAACATGTGCTTTTTTTGATCCTAAGGCTATCGGAGCTTCTATTCTGCTGACTTTGATATAATACAGTGCTGCAAAACCATTCCCACAAGTTATTTTGCTGAAGGAAGTTGAACAAATCTGGTGCAACGCCATTGTAGTTTGCAGCTAATCTCAGTAGTACACTTCTCAAGCTCATATTATCGTTGTGCTTTCTCGATCATATGATCGCGAATTCATGCCCCCGCTCACATTTAGAAAATATTCGCAATTTGGCTATGGAGAAACTGGCCGCTAGCATTCTCTTCCCTTGCAAGTACGCCCTAACTGGCTGCGCGGAGACGTTCCATTACACTGTGAAGGCGGAACACGAATCTGTCTGTGAGCACCGGTAAATTGGCTTCATAGTCTTTGTCTTATATTTGTCTTGTCAGTCCGTATCTTACCCACAGACCGGAACTTTACCCACTTCTAGTGCTTAACTTACCTAAGTCATGTATACTTAAGTGTAAATTTGCGTTCATGATTTAAGAAAATTCCAGTGTCTTCAACCTTTACTGGTTGTTGACCCATTGAAAGCACAATTGCTACAGCTGTGTATCTTTGTTCGGAATAAAGGTACAGGAAAACCATGAAATTACTTGCATTATATTACCCTCCTATCCTCGTAGGCCATACAGCTGTCCCTGTCCAGGAGCCTCATGCAAATGGCTCGGTCAACTCGATCAAGTCATGCCTCATCTTCTGCAGAGTCACAAAACCATTACCACATTACAAGGTAATACCTCTGATCCCCAACTTTCCATGTCTAATAATCGATTTGCTGTTACACTTTCTCTCCCTCCCGACTTGCTCCACTATATAGGCGAGGACATTGTCTTTTTGGCTACCGACATTACCTTACCTGGAGCCGTGGATTGGGTAATGATGCAGTCGTGCTTTGGACACTACTTCATGTTGGTGTTGGAGAAGCAAGAGCGAGTGTCTCCCGACCAGTTTTTCTTTGCCCTTGTCCTCCTTATCGGAACCAAAAAGCAAGCCGACCAGTTCGTGTACAAGTAAGTCCTCTTCTTTTCATAAATTTCCTCTTTGTTAGCTTGCTAGTATACAGCACCTTATGAGGAAATAGATTCAGGTATGTTCGTTCTGTAGAGACTGTTCCATACCAAACACGAAATTGTTTCTAAAATTAGGCTACGAATTTGCAGATTTTGTTTGAACTACTCAAGCTTCGCCCTTATCAGATACGCATCCATAACGTCAATTAGATTTGTAAACTTAGGTCCGTTGCTGTACGACACATTCTAAATCGTCATTTTTACTATTTACATATAGGGTTCCTGTGTTTCTTCACATTGTTGCTAACGCTTGCATCAATATTGTAAAACTCCAGTGTACTTTCACATCTTATGCGTATTGGAGAATAAATTATGCAAAAGATTTTAACAGTCGGCGCCTTGTCATATAACTTCCGTCCACGAAATCCATATATGCAAAATACGTCCAAAACAATCAAGTGAATCAAAGAATGCTAAAAGGAATGGCTTAGGTTAAGTTTGTACGGTTAACTACGCACTTCTGTGTTGTGCAGGCTAGACCTGACGGCCTCCACGCGGCGCTTGACATGGGAGGCGACACCGCGGAGCATTCACGATGGTGTGCAGGCGGCGATAGCCGTTTCCGACTGCCTCGTATTCGACTCCAACGTGGCTCAGTTGTTCGCAGATAATGGCAGCCTTGGCATCAATGTGACCATCTCTCGCGCACGTGGTAATGGTAGTGGCGGAGGTGGGACGAATACCTCGGGAACTGGATCTGCTAGTGGAGGGTCTGCCTCTGCATGGGGTTGAGCCATTCTCTATTCTTTTTGACCCTTTATCCTTTTCCTCCTACATTCTCACCTCATACTTTATTGATTATGCGTTTGCACCGTCATCAGTAAATTGCTCTTGTTTCCTGTTGGTGCCATGTATTTGGATGGCGGAGTAGGGTCGCTGTGGCTTGTCTGATCGAAGATCGAGGATCGCATTGTGGACTGTGATGTCTTGAGACTTCCTACCTGGTGAGGATGTGTGTACTCCAGGGTGAGAGGTGTTAAGTCACGTCGGTTCGGGGATCAACTCGTGCGTGCAAGAGCTAGGGGGGTTTTGAAGTACACGAAAATGTATTAGGTAGACTCTGGTGAGTTGACGCGTCGTGAGCGAGAAGCCTCGGGTCTCTACAACAGAAGTTGTTGGAGGTGGGTAATGCACCACTCAAAGTTAAAAGGTTTTGTAACCAACAAATATTAAAAGGTCTTTAAAAATTTATCTATTAATTACCATAAGGTAACGTTGGCACCAAAATATGGTAGCACTTAGTATTCTTCTTTCTCGTATGGCCATGATTAAGGTCATGGACTCGAAGATTTTATACGAAAGCCTGTATGCACATTGGAGATTTGCGTGCATTGGTAGGGTGTGTTTTATAATAAATTTCAGGACAGTTGACTAAAGCTTTGGTATTTGAAAATACACTTTGATATCAGCAGTTTAACTGTCTTCTGAGGTATGTTTTTTCTGGACAATGTGAAATTATTCAGTCTCAGACGGATTCTCCAAGTAGTACTATCTGCTTCTAACGATTTATACGTTTTTTTTCATCTAAAAATGCAACCGTTAGTTCCCATAGTAATGCATTTATGCCAATCCTCAATAGACATCCCAGGACTAGTCCAATGCAATACCTTCATGAATTACTCGACTTTGATTGGTTTTGGCCTGATTGTTTTCTTTTATAGTCGTGTACTTGACCAAAAATGCGAGTTATTTTAAGGCGAATGTGTTTTAGGGTTTGGTAGGGCAACTGATGACATCGTCGGCAAGCATTGGAGCCAATTGTTCGTGTTGGAAGGGCAGGAATGGTTGCTCATCAAATGAAGTTCCCGCACCATGCTCTTCACCGGATTGCGTTTATGCCTACCTTGATAACGGCCAACCCTCTTTTGAGCGCTTTAAGATTCGGCTTAGCAATGTGAACAAGCATATTTCAGTGAAGGTGCTGTAGATTTTTCCATAGTTTACCCTCAACCATCAAACCCTACTCCCGTCTCCCTAATATGTATTTCTGGTGCATTTTTCTTCTATTGTTGCGAAATTTCAAACACGAATTTTTAAAGCTGTTTCCCTTAAGGTTCACGTTAATCATTTTATCTCAGGTAATGATCGCATTCATTTTTCTAATTGTCTGTTCTAGGTAATGAAAAAATTTCTTCAGTCACAAGGTTTTGTCGCATCGAAAATCAAACCGGTTGGTCGGGGTCTTTTCTTCATAACCTTTCGGTACTTTTGCTTCATCTTATCCTGCAATTTAGCGAAGCTTACTATAAGATCGTAGTGACCAACTTGTGTAAGATTGGCGACCTTCTAGACGAAGTCGTTTATTCTAAGGAATTTAATTGTAAATATAGGTGAGGAATCGTTTCCTTGTTTGTGAACATTTGTTGCGAGATAATTCATGGACCATATGTGTTTTCTCCTTGAAACTTCAATCGTTAGTATCTTAACACCTTGTATTATTCGAATCCTTTGAAGATCTGCAGAGGATAGGGATAGGGCCGTTGAAAGACTGGATGGATATGTCTATAAAGGAAGAACTCTCGCGGCTGAGGTACGTCTCACGAACGTTCTACCATAAATCTGCTGCTGTAATTAATAGTTTTCACAACGTCATAGCATAGTCTAATCTTTTCTTTAACAGCTCTCCTTGCCTGTGAATGATCCAGTATCGATGAAGAAGTACCATTCAAGACTGGACGACGATCAAGCACAGAGAGACACCTCTTCGTCACCAAAGAAACGAAAAATTGGCAACACTGTTGAAGTACCAGAGGCGATAGAGTGTGTATTTCGCAAACCTTGCTCACTGTTATTTGCTAGATGCCAATGTGTTCTTTAAACCCAATGTTCTGTGTTGCCCTTTCACTAGTCTTCTGTAGGCAAACACATTGGGTTTCACTGTAGGTTTTTTGGTCTGCATTTATCGAGCTTTTATACTTTGATATCAGTCCCAATATGAGCGTCGCCTCTTTCTACCGAATGCCCTACGATCCAAATCAGCTGAGGGAAAAGCAAAAAAGTGCTGTCAAGTGCTTGAAAATGGTTCGAAATGCAGTATTTAAGGTCAATAAATTCAAATACTGCTCCCTCTGCCTCGGACCCGGGTATGGTAATGTTGTTTTTTACTTCCTTGCTTTGCTTCCGTTACTTCGCCTTAAGGATTCATTTTTAATAGGTTCATGTTGAGTTCCACCAAATCTTTGGGTTTCGAAGCCTGTCCTATCACACCATCAGTAAGCTTTTCCCCTCTTTCGATGCTACAGTTTAGTCGGACGAGTCCAGGTTAACTTATAATCAGAAATTGTTTGTTTTTACTATATTTGTAGCCATAGTTGTGTACTGTAAACTTAAAAAGCAGTCGGCGAGTGCGTGTCTGACATGAGTACTTTTATGCACCTTGATTGATATCAAATCTTCCCATTCTTTGGGAAATTATTTTATTTTTTAGTAATTTATACCACTCGATTGGAGTGTGATTATATCTATCATCATAAAGCAAACGAAGGATGTAAGGTGGAGCTATTGATAACAATTTTACGGATCGGATGCTTGACATTTTTTATCAAATGCAATATTAACATTCAGATGTTATAACTAGATTTATATCGAAGATCATTTGTTAAGAGTTCTACTTATGTTAGAAGCTAAAAATGCGCTGCTGTGTAGGGGTAGCAGCTCTTTATTTCACCTGTATACCACTGTTATGCTTTACAACTGCCCTAATCATGCTCTTGTGTCTTAAAGCCCGTTTTAAATGGCTACCGAAATAAAGCCAAATTTACGATCGGTGAAGACATCAATGGGAAAGGTAAGTGGTAATTAACCGCTGTTGGGAGTTAAACAAGGTCGGGTTATACTTAGGGCTTGCTAAAAGACGTTAAATGCCTTGTTAGGCAGAGTTATTTTTATTACTAACTGATTTGCAATGTTTGTGATCGCCTCCTAGGCAATGTTACGTTTTAGGGTTTATTTTATTCCAATGAAAGTGATATTTAATGGCTAGTACAGTTAATCCTTATCTTACTCAACCAGGCCCTGTGGTGGGAGTGCGTTTGGGGAGGTACAGGGCGGGCTCTACAGCAGTCGCCTATCCTGCACTCGCGCCAATCTTCTCGACCACCACCCGTGCCGCTGTGACTAGTTTTCAGGCCTGCCTGGATGCCATCTACCAAAAACCCCATTTGAAGGAAAACACGGCCCTGTTTGACCGTTTGTCTGCTCGTTTGAGCGTCTATGACACGGTCACCAAAGGTGGCAATTGGTGCGATGTCACCGTACGGGAATCGCGTCTTGGCGATTGCCTCATGGAAGTACGAATTCAGCGGAATAAACTCACTGATGTGAGCTATTACTTTCGTATTTCATTCTTGACTAGTTCTGAAGAGTTGTGCACTCTTGCAGTGACTAAGTTTTTACTTGCACTTAAAATAGACGAGATGATATTACCTCATCAACTCCATATATCTTTCCTTTTTCGATAGAAAAGTTTCTGATTAACTGAATCGTGGTGTCAATTATGGCAGATAGCACACCTAGCAATCATTAACTACTTTTGTTTGCACGAAGGTCGAATTCCTTTTCCCAACTGAGGATATTACCAAGTGCTAGTGAAATTACGACTGAAAAGTTCTTTTAACATGGTGCATAACCTTAGGTAGCAATTGTGCGGCAGATGGTGGAAAATAAGGCACATTTTGTTATGCATGTCGTATTTGTTTGAAGGAGGACATTGTTGATCTGGAGTCAATTCTGAAGCAATGGTTTCAGTCAGGGGGGCCTGGCGGATCGGTTGGCGTCACTTCTTTGTATTTAGTTATACTTACTGGGTGAGTGAAATTTGTCACTGCTACCGTTCCTTTGCTTATATTAACTCTGCTCCCTGAGAACTAGTCTGCTTCACTTTTAATACCCATTCTACTAAATTATCCTTAATTTGTTACCCAAACACATGCATTTTGTTGGTTATCCGTTCATTCGTATTAATCCCTATATTCCTTACTCATTTCTTCATTCTCGTGTGTATCGAATAGTCTTTTTTGTAGTGATTCCCAACTCTCAGATTCACACACTGAGCGCTGTGTATTTGGCAGAGAAGTACGGTTTCATTTTTACGAATGCCAGCATTCGCTTTTCTTGCCGTTATTGGGTTATTATTCTCTTTTATTCTAGACGATTACGGAGCTTTGTTGCGGCTATAAGTTTTTGATTTCAAAGGATGCTTTTTTCCAAGGTATTCGTTATCATTGTTTAGGTTCTATGCCTCCCAGCAATGCAGTCTGAGCTCTTTTCTGTTAACTTTATTAAGCGCTTTATACTTTCAACTGAGTTCTTAAATTGAATAACGGATGCGCCTTATGTTGGGCTAACGGCCAGCTGCCAACACGGCGTCATTCAACAATTTGAGCTGCATTAGAAGTAGCACTGTTACCCTGTGTTGTGGACGGCTGATGGGCAGTCATTGAATCGACAGCTATTTTGCTTTTCGCTTCAGTGAACACGCTGGCCACAGAAAAGTTATATGAAGAGATACGAAGGCGCTGCAAAGCTATATTAGAGGAGGAGGGCAAACTACCGTACGGCGCCATCCTGCTGGACGTCTGCTGTGGTACCGGAACTATCGGTTTGTGCCTTGCAGATGTGAGTGAAACTTCACCACCCTTTTCCTGTTTCATGAGTGTTTATTTCCCAAAATTCTTGCTATTGTTTATGCGCATTTAAATTACATGATATATGATTTTATGTTCAAACTCTACGTTAGCCCCCCGAGTTTCCCAATTTCGGATTCCTGTTCACCATAAAGCCTTTAACCGATTCTACTTCCAAGATATGATTTCAACGTTATTGTATTACATTATTTTGTTTGCGCCTGTTTTCTGAAGTTTAATGCGAATTTATTACCTTCCATTGTTAGTGCTTCGAAAGAGTCATCGGAGTTGAGTTAATGCCCTCAGCCGTTGAAAACGCAAAAATGAACGCGAAGCTGAACGGTGCGTTACAGCGATTATTATCTGGCTTTACTCATAAGCAACCGCTAGTTTTGACGTAACTGTCGCCAGTTAGTGTTTCAAAAGGCCTCTTAATTAAGTTGTTTCAAATTTTTAGGCATTACAAACGCATTTTTCTATGCTGGGAAGGCTGAACTAATGTTAACAGATCTTATCCGAAATCTACCAGAAGACAAAGAAATAATAGCTGTTCTGGATCCACCGAGGGCTGGTGTCAGTAAGTCATTCGTTGTTTTAGACAGAAACAAATTCGGATTCGCTCCTATTTGTGAGGGGTGTCAGAAATTCCTCTTAATGACAGTAAGCCAAATAATATATCAATCTTGATTCATTTCATTGAAAGCAGTCTAGGTCTTTATCTGAGCAGGTTAAAATAGCGTGGCTATTAGTTGGCCACCTTCAAGGGTTCAAATTATTAGGCAACCCGATTGTCGACGGAACTCTCATTGCTAAAATAGGTTAACCTGGTATGTTTGTGCTTCTGCAATTTCCTCCGTACTTTTTATTATAGTCTATCGTTTGGCTGATCTAGGAAACTAAAGGCATGTTAAGAATAATAACTCGTTTTCTAGCTTGATTCCTGTCTACTTTGAAGATTGCATTTTTTGACATTCATTCAACTATGCCTTACACTTTCGATAATTTTTAGACCATGGGGTTATCGAGGCTATTCGTAGATGTGAGCGTATCCAGCATTTGATATTTGTGGCCTGTGACCTATCAAGGGCCGTAGACAATTTCAAGGCGTACGTACACATTATTTATTGACTCGATTTTTACATGGAATTTCTTTTCAAAGTCTATTCCTCTGTGTGTCCTTCAAACGTATTCACTCACGAGTTGAACATCATTTTCCACCTTTGTTTGGTGAGAATTTTCAATCCCTAGTCTCTTTGCTGAAACCTACTTTAAATATTTACGGCACGTCAATGGAACGTAGTGCGAAACCAGTTTGGACTACTTTGTAGCTTGAAAGTGTAGTTTGTAATTGCCTATGCACATTCTAACTTATGCAGATTGTTGACATTACAAAATCTGAGCTGACTTGGTTCATAAACTTTTCGCCTTCCAGGTTTGCTCGCCCTCCTTCGAAAAAATATGCTGGAGCCCCTTTTTTTCCGACAGTGGCAAGTTGCGTAGACCTCTTTCCCCACACACCAGGCATTGAGATTGTCCTGTCACTAAGGCGATTTCCTCACTCAAACTGTGGTCATAAATGTAACACCCCCGCTGATAGTACTGCACTGCAGTAAATTCATATTTTCGGGCTTGGCGTCAGTTTTACGCTCAGGCACCAAATATACCTCAAAAACGTACTGAGCACATGTACTGCTGCTTATTGTGCAGTTCTATCGATAATCCTAACCATAGCGTATGAAGTTCTTCCGCCTTAATATGCCTTGAGTTTGCAACTCAAATATTGGTCTCAGTTAATGAGGCATTATTCATACAAAGGGCTTTAAATAGGTTAGGTAGGTCCGGCTGTTCCTTTACGGACGCCTGAGCACGACATTTAATATTTGCTTAGCTCGCGGTTACGGTAGAGTGACTGGCTATATTGGCTTCCTATAAGGCAAAAAAGGTATGCTGCCAAAGTAATTGTCTTCGGAGAAGTATTGCTATATTGCTGGCGGTAGAATGAAGAAGTGCATGTTGCTGTGGATGGGGTGTTAGAAGTGGTCTACCTTCAATAGTCGCTCTAGTTCCGAGTTTCGCATAAAGTCGTGTGGGCTCTCAAAAGTCTTTCTGAGGAATTCCCCTACCACATTTGCACAAATACGTTGAGGGCATGAGAATAAGTAAAAAACTATCGCAGAACTGTGTCAAATTCTGTACTCCTTTTCGCACGTCTGTTTTTTACCGCAGTTCTGGCGCCTAGTTGTGGTACTCACAATGATCATCAGAATACTTCGACTCTGGGTGAAAGTGCATAACTATCCTTGATTGCGTAGACGCTTTGTAGGCTCATTCTTCAGTATGTTGTGGTATAGGTGAAACAGGGAGCTGATGAATGGAAGTGTCAATTTGATTATTTGACTACCTGTATATGTGGGGACATAATGGAGGCCACCTTGGTCCTGCCGGGTGAGCTGATCTAAAGACTATGCCAAAGCCACACATTCAATTTTATATACCTCAAAAACAGGTATGCAGTGACAGAATTTTCAGATACCGAGGGAGAGAGACAGTAATGATGTTCAAAAATGGCGGGGTCCATAGAGGGTTTGATTAATTGTCTACCTGTCGGTTACAATCTCATGAATGGTTTATGTTGCAATATGGCGTTTGGCGGTCACTTTGGGAGGTGTCTGGTCCTTGTACATGTGGACTGGACTTTGGGTCATGCTCAGGTCAATTTGCCCTGTTGTCTTCAGAATACATATATCCAGCTTCACTTACTAACTTCTTATACCGGCCAGGAGGTCTCGGGACGCTACACTGGTGACAGCGGAAAGCGAAGCCGACATTTTTTAAACGGCTTTAAGGTATAAAGTGCTTTTGAAAACCTTTGCTCCACTCGAGTTGGGGCCTCCCTCTGCGGGATGTTCTTCGTTGGTCGTTTGTAAGAAGCGACATAGTGTCCGGGACAATCTATTGTCCAACAGGCGCCGTTGCCTTACCGGCATCCTACGTTTGTGTTGCAAAACTTTGCCAATTAGTCGGCTGATTTCCGTAAAAGAACAGTACGAACAAGCTGACGAGCAATGGTTCGATCGGATGATGCAGAGATTTAGTGCCTACAAATCGCACAGGATCTGGAGATGTATGTCGCCTGTTCTTGGTGTCGATGCTCTGGGTTTGAGTATCTATGAGCCTGACAATCTGTTGGACTCCAAAATCGGGTTCCCTTGGTCGGAAATTCGAAGCCTCTCTTTTCACGGCAAGAAGTTTGTAGTCCAACCAGCAAACAAGACTACAAAGGAAGTCCACATTTCAGTGGAGAAATCTAACATTAATAAGTACATTTTGGCGTTGTGCACCGGCAATCATGAGCTATGCATGCGTAGAAGGAAGTCTGACTCTATCGAAGTGCAATAGATGACGATATAGGCGAAAATGGGACGTGAATTGAATGAGGCGCATTTACCTTGGTGACGGAGAATCGCTGAATCCTTCACAACGAAAGGATTTGGACGGACGTCTGCATGTGGTCTCACCTTATTCCCGTGTTCGACAGACAAGCCATTAACAACCGAGGTGACACCGCCGTGAACTATCTGGAAGACTTTCGTGTCGGAATATCCCATACAAAATGATACTACGGTTCTCCTCACACACGGGACAGTGACACATCCCGTTTTCGCTGTAACATATGTTTAGACCAGAGCTCCACCGTCTATTCCTGGAAGCAATTGATGGCCAACAGGTGTATGCGGTCCCGAATCTGGTTGTCAGATCGAACGTAACTCCAGATCCAGTTGGAACTGCCGAGAAGACCTGGTACGGTTCCTCAGTCTCGTGTTGTCTGTCGACTGGCGCAGTTGGTTCGTGGGTGCTTTCATGTAGTAGCAAATATGTTGTGATGGCTGGCGCGGGAGGTGTACCAAGGGGAGCGCCGAGGGCGCCGCTCAAAAGGAGAGAGGGGCGGTGCAATATTTTGTTTATGTGACCACATAACGTTTGGGGGGGGGGGCACTTTAGGCTTTGTCTGATCCTTGTACATGTGAGCTGGCCTTCGGGTCATATCCAGGCTCATTTGTCCTGCCGTCTTCAGAATACATGTGTCCAGCTGCACTTACTGACTTCTTATACCGGCCAGGAGGTTTCGCGACGCTACGTCCGAGACTAACATCACAGCGTCAGGTGAATGGCACATCGGAACCTGCTATGTATTACCCGCACTAAGGAATCGTAAATACCACGATTCTCGTTCCGGTAAAAAATGCATTCTTTTTTTCTGTCACACAAAATCATCAACTGCATTTGTAAAGTCCATGGAACTTTTATACCCTCGAAAAAACATTTGCAATTTTCGAGATACAATAACTATGCGAAATAGCCAGTCTAATTCTTTAGTTAAATTAGCCTTAATTTCCACAACGTGGTCGGCTTGGAGGTGCGCTTAGAAAGTACAAAAAAATTGCAATAATTATCCCTTCCAGTGCATTTGTCTACCAATTATTTTTGATTTTTCGAAACTGGGTCCATTGGTTTTACCGCACAACACTGAATTGTGAGTTACTGACCAATCCTTAAATGGATCGATTGTATTTTCATAGGTTTTTTGTTTTGACCTCATTTTACCCAGTTTTGTGCATTGAATCAGTGCTGACAATGTATTCTCATCATATTTTTTAGCTTTTTTGCTATTACTCTGTATTTTGATTTGTAATATCTGTGTCTTTGGTGAAATCACCTTATCATTGGTTCTTATAAGTACATTCTTATTAACTTCGCGCTACGCTTATCTCGGCAGTATGCACTATCACTATGGCCCTTGATTAACTAACATCGAAAATATATCCCTCATCTGAACGCTTATTATCTTTGTTTTCTGTATGTAGAATTTTCAGCACAAACAAACTTAAATTCAAATGAAACAGCTGAGTGATGATTGGTACACCCTTGGACCAAATTATTATAGGTAGGTGTTTAATTGCATATCCCAACACAAAGGTCAGGAGGCTCATACTCTACAAACTTGCTTTGGCCGAGTCGCATAACTTCAGTGATTTCTTCATTGCTGTTGGTGGGTGTGGTGGTCTTATAGCCTTCCTTCAAAAGCCCAGGCAAGCTGGCAACTCTGTCCTCATCATTACTACTGCAGCTGGAAAAGTTTTTGCCGAAAATTTGGTGAGTTTGTCAGCTTATGACAAAAGGGTTGTATAGTGGAAGGACGCGCCTCCTGTTGCCGTATCATGGTCGGATTCAGAGGAACTGGCTGTAGTTCAGAAGTCAGGTTATGTTACAATTCTCAACTTGAGTGGTGCTTTCAAACGCCGTTTTGGTTTTGGCAAAGATGCTGAAAATAACCAAATAATTGAGGCCAAGTTCTTCTCCTATGAAGGGGTAAGTTGGGCCGCTTGAATAGCTTCTATCACTTACAGCGAACAGCAGTTGGTGTCATTACTGGGAGCTCACAGATCCTCGTGGCCTCTAGTCTGGAGCGACCACGGATTCTTGCCATATCCACTGAAGTGCCTCTGACAAATAGGGCCTTTGTTTGGCAGGTGCTCTCATTGCCCATGTCAGGTGAAATTGGCGCTTTCAAGGGACCTTGGGTTCTCTTGGCCTTGGATAAAGAGATTCATTGTATGGGTGTAGGCAAGGCAATGAAGGTAGTGCGGTTTTGTTACTAAAAATTCCCTTCTTTTCATCCTATAGTGCAAAAGTTGTTTACTTAATATGTTTGCGGCCTCCCGCCGTTTTTCTATCCAAATTTGCTCTCATTATCTACGTTTTGATAAAAGCTTCTAATATTTCTGCATCAGAACCCAAATGCGAACCTTATCGGTAAATTAATTAGGCATGGTCTTCCCGTTTGTACCAATTCTCATTCCTGAAGTATCGATTATTTTAACCATACAATTGGTGCACGTCTTTATATTGAGATTTATTTATAATGTTGCGAAATTTCCCTTTAATTAGTCGTATGTAGATGGAAAGTTTATGTTTCCCTCTTGGTGACTAGGTCGAAATTCCAAATCAGAGCTGGCAAAACCGTTGTTCAGCCTTCCACAAAATGGCAATTTCGCCGAACGAGGAGCGAGTAGCGTTTTATATGGACAGCGGTTTGCTACTTGTAGCCGGCGTTGGTCCTGTCTTTGACGTCTGCATGGAACTCGACTTTTCGGATCGCGCCGCGTCTTTGGTTGGCAACAGCAATGGCGGTCACATTGCCACCCTTCCGTCTGACATGGCCTGGCTTGATAACTCCACTGTCGCCCTTCAGTGGCAAAATTTTGTGGTCATCACTGATTTGGAAAAAAATGTCTACGAACTCTTTTATCCCTCCTTTGTACATATCCAACCTGAAGTAAGTAAGATGTGCTGTTTAACCATGTAGTTGGTACATGTCTTCTCTGGGAATCTGTTGATTTGCGCGAGCTTTATTAGTACTTACGGACCTAAACGTCCAGTAGCAAAGGCAATTTAACTTTTCATCACTTTCGAGCCGTAATTTTTTTGCAATGAGAAACGACGGGAACGCTCAGATCCTTATCTATTTCAAATAGCCATGGACCATCCTTGTTTTCATCGGCTCAAATCTCGATTGTGAGGCGAATTATCTTTATCCTTATGTTACAAAGGGACTTATTCTACCCAGTAATGTTTGTTTTTCTTGATTGAGCTCTTATTAACGGCGGGGAGTATGTGTTAGCCAAATTTATCTTTTGGGGAATTGTCATAAAGTTTCAATTTTCACACACACACACACACACACACCTGTTCAAATAAATTATTTTAAAACTCTAATTGTATGTGGCACATAAATAGCGCTGGAGCATACTATTCGCTTTGATTATATCTTAAAAACAGATAATTAATGTCAACTTTCACTTTGAGAACATAGGGATGTAGTTGAGCTGAAACGCTAATTGTTGGCACTTGCAGGTGGATGGCCTCCGGGTGCTGACGCCAACAACCCACGAAATAATTCAGCGAGTGCCTCAGGAGCTAGAGTGCCTGGGCCGCATTGGAGCATCCAGTTCGGCTGTTCTTCTGCTTTCTGCTTATCGAGAGTGGGAGGCTGGCTCAGGTCGTGCGCACGAGTTTCTTCGCCCTATCCACTCTGCCAGCCGTATGCACGATGCTGTCTCTGCGTGTCTACTCTCCGCTGCTCAATGTGTCCCCGCCTCCTCCTCAGATTTTCAGCGGACTCTCCTTGCGGCCGCTCACTTCGGTCGCAGCTTCCTCTCCATTATCCTCGCGTTTCCTAGCCCCGGAGCTAAAGAACTTGACTGCAGTACACTTGATAACTTGTGGGTCTTTGAATGTCACTTTAGTTTTAGTTCTTGAACGTTTGGCCAATCCTTCCTTCATTCATCCGTACGGGAGTTTCGTTTTCACTCTAGATCTGAGCTGACAATTCAAATCACCACAATCTTGCGTCTGCTAAACAGCATTGCAGTCGAATGGATCGGAATGGCACTTACTTGGAAGCAATTCGAGGTTCTTGGTCCTTCAAATCTTCTAAATCGGTTGCTTGCAAGAAAACACTATCCTCTTGCTGTTGAACTTGTTCGGGTCTACCAAAAGTTGTCCTCGAAAATTCCCGAACATATTCAGGTATAATGCACAGTTCAGGAGGGATTTTAAGAGAAACCACTTGCTTTAATTATGTTTATCTGGTGTATTCGAGGTCAAACTGGAATTTTCGGACTATTAATTTGATTATAAGCATTCATTTTTTGAGTAACGGTCATTTGTTATCATAGATGAAAACAACGGGATTGACGCGAATTCTCTGTCATTGGGTGAAAAGTCTGACACCGCAGTCGGCCAATCCCTCCGATACAAATAATAGTATATTGATACGTCGCCTATTCGAGATAATCAGTCGTTGTGGCAGCAGTTGTAGCGGTAATGATCCGAGCGGTAGTGGTGGGGGCGTTTCATTCGCGGCGGTGGCGGAGACTGCAATCGAATGCGGCCAGTTAGTTCTGGCGGAACGGCTTTTAGAGCTGGAGCCCCGGATATCGGCACAGATCTCTCTGTTGATGCGTCTGCGCCGTTACGGTCACGCTCTGACTCGTGCAGTGCAATCGGGTGACGCTGATCTCCTGCTTGCGGGGGTGCTTCAACCCCTACAAGAGGGCGATGCGCGTATGGAGCCTACTGCACTGAGCCTCCTCCTCCGGCAGCATCCCATCGCCCTTGCTCTATACCGGCAGTATCTCGAGGGTGCAGGTGCTCCACGTCAGCCTAGGGGCAAACTCGCCTCACAAACCCTCGCTGTTCTCCAACAGGAAGACGATCCTGCTTTGGGTATCCAGAGAACTGTTCTTGAAGCATTCTCATCGAAGGTGATGTTTATTACCTCCATTTTTTAAAGACTGGGTTTGGTACAATGTGACATAAGGCAATGGCAGCTCTGTTGATCCTTTTTTACATCATTTAGATGTGAACCGTGAACTTGAAAAGTTGGTTTTAGTGTTTGAATTTCAACATTAATGTTTCTCTAAGCCGAATTGCTTACAATCAAATCTCGGTAGAATAGTAAAACAACGAATTCGATTGGGAGAAATGCTTTATTAACTTACTATCAAGGAAGACTCCAACGACTTAACTTCATTGCTTCGTGGAGGAATTAGCACGTCTATCTGGCAACGTGTATTTGTTTTGAATGTGACTTAATTTCCACATTTGGTCTTTAGGATTCTGCGCGTCGATCCTCATTGCTACTGAAGGCAAGAGATTCCTATCAACAAATAAAGGCTGACTTCCTTTCCCATGTAGGTTTACCTATTTATTAGAGTTCGTAGCATTATGGACGTATAATACAAGATTGGTATTTAATGAGCTTTTAACGGAACAACCGATGCCTTCAGCTACTGTAGAGCCGTTGATCCTACTGGAACTGTCAAGTGCTACTGGTTCTTCCTGCTCTGTAGACCTGTGAGGAGGCGGGCAAGTTGATAAACTTTCACAGACGCCTAGAAGAACAGCAGGTGACTGCGCCATACTTTTGCTTGGACACTCGCTCATCCGGGTCGCACGTGCTACCACAAGTACTTGAGGCGGCGGCCTTCCGGTGGCAAGGTGCTTCTGTCAATGCTACCTACACGCGTCTTATAGCCGCTGGAACCCAAATCACGGAGCGGCTGGCTGATCACGTGCGGCGAGAGTTTAAGATGCCCGAGAAGAGAGTTGCTTACTTGCGTCTCATTGGACTCGCCCTCTCCCCCAACACCGATGCCGCGTGGACCGAGATCGAGCGAATGGCCTTTGTCAAGCGTCCACCTGTTCAGCTAGACGTAAGTAATAATCACGTAAATTTAGTCCTACTGATAACTTTTGAGTATATGGACGATTTGCCGTGCTTTGTAGGTGTTTGTCAAGATATACACGGACGCCGGCCGATTGCAACAGGCGGCTGATATAATAGGAAAATTGCCTTTGGAGCAAAGAATACGATCTCTCATCCTGATAGGGTAGGACTTAAATGCAAGAACGCTAAAACCTGAAATGTGTGATATGCATATCGCTAATGGTAACTTTTCAACTTGTAGGCAAAGTGAGGAGGCTATTAATCTAGCCATACAGGAGCGATCTGAACCAATGCTTTGTTTGATTCAGCGTCTTTTAATCAAAATTGATCGTACCAGAGCTGATCAAGTTGGTCTGATTCGTTCACAACTCTCATCGTGATTTTTATGATGCCCTCTGATTTAACACAGCCTTTTACATAATGTACTTTCTTTGAGTTGATCATACTTTTAAACGAAATTGTGAGATAGCTTATAAACACTATTGGCTTTTCATGTCTGCATGATTTTAGGTACTGGTTTCATTTTCCTGAAATTTCGAAGCGATTTATTACAGTGTCATATATGTGTAATGCAATATCAGGACAATTGAGGCTTTGATCAACCCGAAAGGTTGTCGACCCTCATAGTTGAGGACACAGCAGCTTTGGGCAGTAACGGATTTTTTGTCCTGTAGTGTGTGATCGATGTATTACTACGAGTTGTTTCCGTTCATTTGGTATTACGCCTTTTTTTGAAGTTCGCTACTATCCATCGAGGGTCAACTGGGTGTACCAACAAGCGTATGGCAGTGAATGTGACTTTGGGAAATCCAGTACATTTTGGCCTTCCTTGATACAATATGCACCCGTTTAGTTATTTTTGGCTGCATTTTTATGCTTTTTAATCGCACTGCTTGGCTAGTGGAGATTTTCCTAGCACCCATCTACTTACGTTCAAAGAGCTCATAGTCCTAAATCTACCGATAGTCCAATGGAGAAGGTGTGTTGTGGTGTCTTGGTAATCCATTTGAGTAACTTTGATGCGGCCTCCATCTTGCAGTCGCAGCCATAGCTTTCAACATCTTATTCTGTTTAGATTTGGCTTTGCTCGTGGGCTGTCGTTTACTTGGCATGCAGTCCATTTGTATTGGTTTACGTTTCCAAAAGGTAAAAGTGAAGTGAGAAGTGATTTATGCGTTAATCATCTACTTAACTGTCGTGCCCATGGCGAATCCAATCGTATCATTTCGATGTTTATGGAATATCCTTCCGACTCTCTAATGCGCTTTAAGCTTCTCTGTAGCTCTTGATTCCCAAAGAAACACTGAACTTAGGCTAATTGGGATGTTTTGATTAATTAAATCGTTGGTACTTGTGTCCGTGTGATTCGCTGCCTACGTCCGATTGTGACACGAACGTAGCCTACCTTCAAATGCCTCATCCTCTGATTTCATGGGAGAGTTGACTGGGAGGGCTTTATTGGGCTTTATTGGGATAGAAAGTGGCATGACTATGGATAAGACAACGATCCGGCGCTACTCTGTGGATGAGTTCTAAATTTATTCAAGCACAAGTTTCGTGTTCAAATTGACCAGCCGCCTCTCACCTGTAATAGCAAATTGAACAGTATTGTTTATATAACAAGCGTCTCTTTAACTTTGAAAGAGGTAACGGCTTGAGTTCCATTAGTGGTAGTTAGTCGGGGATTTTATTTCAGTAATTTCGAAAACCATTGGTCTGCTCAATCATTCTCTCACCTAAGGTCGTGTTATTCAACTGTAACATTTACATCTACACAAAATGAACCGAGAGGTTGTTTAGTCGTGTCGTTCCTGTTGTTGTAAAGTACGAACACTTGTTTTATCCAACTTCTATGGTACGCAATCCATGTTCAGCTGCTGGCATTCCGGAGTTGAATAAAGCGCTTGACATCAAGCTGGCAATACAACTTGACCATTGAACAGTATAGTAAGACAAAAACACATTACTTAGAAGAAGTTGCCTGTAAAAGGGAACTATGCGAGTTGGACTTACAACTACCTGATTTCGTTTATAGCATTTAGTTGTGAAATATGCATCACCTAATTGAGTTAAGTGCCTACGGCAATAAATAATCACGGGATAATTCACGTTGGGCGTTTTGATCTGAACTTTGTACCCTTCTAATGCGCGCGAAGATAAAATTAAAGCGAGGCTTTTTCCATTTTTCTATATAACTTTATGGGATCATTATTTGAAGTGTGGGGAATAACTGACTGAAATATTGTTATTGGTCCCGTTCTCTATACCCGGTTCATAATAATGATTACGATAATCTTCACAAAAGCAAAAGGTGGATGTTTGTGTTAATGAATTTAGCTAGAACTTTGTAGGCAAAACGTCCTTCAGTTAGCAATATCGCGGTGGAAGTAGTCATTAACGTGACAGAGGAATCTTAACAAATTCAAACCCATCGAAAATTCCATAGCAGCTTCACACATGCACATCCGATGCCTGTTTGAGTACGCAATGTCTGCAATTGGCACTCTGTCTTTCATTATTACCAAATTATTTTCGTTGTAAGAATGCCCATTAGTCAGAAGGAGAGCTTAATAATCGCTTGATCTTTAACATGTATGTGAATCAAGAACTTCCTGGCCTTTCCTCAGTTGGTGCAACACAAACCACAACAAGCCATCTGTTACAGAACACCACATAACTGTAGACCAAATGTCTGCATATCATTTTTTAAAAAGCGTGGTCGCCCTAATCGCTGGCGTGCTGTGGTTGCGGTGGGGTCAACGCGAGGAGTACCTTCTGACATCAGTTAGTACCTCACCAGCCATTTATAAGTATCAGCATGCATATATTTCAATAATTTGTTTCACCTTCTTTGATTCTGTTCAGAGAAGCAATCTTGCGTTTTTGCTTTGGCTGAGAATCATATGTAGTATGGTGCACACTGAGAACGACAATAGGTAATTTGGTGGTTGTCAAGGCCACATTAAAGCATTTCAGAACTGCCTTTGTTGTCAGCAGCATCAGAAAAGTGCTGATGACCGCGAAAATATTAGGTTGAGTCGGAGAGCGATAGGCCTCCAGCATTCACCTGCTGGCACCTGCCTTTAATGCAGAAAAATGAGCCTCGTGCGCTGCTTATGATGGTGAGTGGCGGGTGCCACGGCACTCACATGTCCCCCCTCAAGCCCCAGCAGCAGGAATCGATAAATTCCTTTCCGCGCAAAGCGGTGGCGGCGTCTACACAGAGCACCATCTCTGTGTACATTAAGGTTCGCGAACGTGCTTCCTGCCGCATTTTATTATCCTGACCTATGCTTGCGATGGTAAATGCTCGCGCATGCTTTCCGAATAGGTGGATTTCCGAAGTTTTAGTTTTTAGAGATGTGGTTAAACGCAAAAGATATTATTGGCAATGCTGTGAAAGAGGGTGCGTGAATGTAATGTAGAAGTCACGAAGTACATATTAATTTATTGAAAAAGGCGTAATAATTGCCACATGACCGTGTTTTGCGCAAGGAAAGTGTGTGCCTTCAGTAGTTTTTCTTCTTTATTATTAAGGGCAAACTTGCTTTTGTTCATTTATGGTAAGGCGAATTTCCATTTTGAATACCGAATAATGAATCCCATGATCCATTGCTTCCATAATACACCGTTGCAGTTGTGTAGAACCAAACACCTGCTGGAGAACATGTAAGGATGTTTACGCACTGGTTATGCTTATACGAAACGACTCCCTTTGACAATCTTGGAGCCGGCGTCATGTGTTTCAACACCTCGATCGCACTTATTTGAGACGCTTGGATAAGCACTTGTAATATTCTTGTGACAATCAACTCTTGTTATAGAAATCTGCAAATAATCATAAGGAAGTACGCAATTGCTAAAAGCTTAATGACTTCTAATGTATAAAATGAGCAGTATAAGTTGCAAAGCACTTTTAGCATCCTCGTTGTCTGCTTCACAGAAAGTAGAAGGGATGATACCAATGTTTATGCTTGGGAATGTCAGTTACTCTCTACACTTATAACATCAAACAGATTAGGACAAGGAAGCTTACTTTCGCCTTTGTGCTGAGATACAATGGGACAGGAGCTAAAGATGGTAATCCGAAATCAGTAATTGATTATTCCAAGCCTTCAGCAGTATTTTTCTTTTTCCTCTTGATTGGGCAATCTGATAAAAAAGTAATGAGGCTGGTTTCGTCTCTTCATCTGAGATTCATTTTAAAGTGCAAAAGAAACTCTGCTGAGGCGAAAATCTCGAGGAAATAGCACTTTAATCGAGTTAAAGTTTAAGAAACGGTACTTAAGGAGTGGAATGAACTCCGCATCTTTGTAACTCTACGTATGAAGTGATTTAATTGGTATTTAAGCATCTCCCAAACATTGTTCGGCATCATGGCCTGCTTGCAAGTGAGGTTACCGACTTCGTTAGGTAGTGGTGCTGAGACTCACCTTCAAGCCGATGCCATTAACTTACATGGTGTGGGCAAATATGATCAACAAAGAGGTAGGCCTGATCTTGTAAACCTCGCGGACACAAACGCCAAGAGCACATGTAAGACACTTTCTTTTAAAACACAGACCTATGCAGCTTTATGACATCTCAGCCCCGCTAAACTATTGGTGCAGGCTTCAACGTGGGTCCTTAAATGACTAGCACTTTTTGGTAATTAAGTGTCAAATAAACGAAGCTTTCTATTATAAGCCTCCCAACTAAATGATAGTTATGCAAGAGTAGACGAAGGCGGACCTATACCTTCGTAAAATCGGATCTAGGATTGACAACAAAGGCAAAACACCTGCTAAGGGCCCTCTCGTGTAGCTCTTTTGTAGCTATGATCGAACGACACGTAAAAATAAAAAAGTGCTTGTTTATTTTTATTTTGTTTTTAAGTCATCTTAGAATGAGTATAACATGGCGCCAGGGTGGATAAATGTACGATCATTAGGCTCACTCAAAGCTTGACTTTAGGAAGTCAGTAACTTCTGGTTACCCGATTCTCAAATATTCAGAAGACTTGGTTTTCACTGCCTCTTCAATAGAACTCGGATTAAATTAGGCTCACTCTTCAATCAAGACAAACACTAAGTGTACTTTTGATTAAAGTTCTTTTCGGCATAATTTCACTCACTGCGCGTATTGACGCTTGGATAATCACGAGGACGTCCTAACTTTTTAATTAAACGCACTTACGCCTCTATAGTGCTCATATGTTTCATAAAACCCTCACTTGTTGTCTTTTTGTGGAACTCATTTCAGGCCTTCTTTGCTGCCTCTTTGTTAGACTGAAGTAACTTAATGTGCTTTGGTTTTAAACTTTTGACTAGAGTGATTTTGCCCAAAGCGCCGTGTTGAGGTCGGCATTTTCGGTCTTAACAACAGCACTGGAGAGAAGGTTTATATTAAATACCATGAGCTAGCACAAGTGCAGTCTCCACCAGTGATGCAAGTGAAACGGAGTCTGCACAGCGCCTTCTGAGAGCCATCAAAGGTACAAATATGCACATGAACGTGCACACACGTAGTGACTGTTTCGCACCCTTGCAAATGGGAGTCATCGCGCTGGCTAGCACTAAGCTAACGTCTGAATTTTATAAGTAGACCTTGATCGTGTAAATATCTGCAATTTTCTGAGGTAATCCATCCCTGCAAGCTAGTGTGGTACCTGTTGCTTCCGCATCTCTTAGATCGTTTTAAAAACAACTGCCCGGGATCGGTATATCAAAATATCTGCATTTTTCTGCAGTAAGTCATGTCTTTGCAGTTGAGCCAACTTTGGGAGGAGATGATTCATTTCTAACTATAGGTATATTCGAGGTTGTGGCAAAACTGATTCCTTTTGGAGTAGGAAATAACCTTAACACATTTGAGACAACGCCGAAAAGTACGTTTCCATCGAAAGGTGTTCAAGGAAGCAGTGAGTACTGAATAAAATGACTCAAGTATTAGAGGTAATTACAAATTTTTGCATTTTTCAAAGTTAGAATCCACCCACCTTCTAGGCGTCAGGTGAAAGGACTTCAAAAAATTTAGACTGGTTGGCGATTCGGTATTGTTGAATCTACAATACCATTCGGACAATATTTTGGTTTCCTTATTCCACGTCCACAAAGATGCGACAGCTGGATTTCAGCTCTTGAAGATGGTTGCAGATAAGTCAAGCTTCCTTGGTAGGTGCCTGAGCCAAATTCATGAGGGATGGGAAGATTCAGGAGACTGCCGCTGTTCGACTTCCATATGAAGTCGTTAAACCAAAAGCAATTTAGGTAGAATTTGGTCTCCCACCAGACTGTGATTAAGTTTCACCAGCTTTGAAGGCTGTCAAGGCACAAGATAAAATGTAGACTTCAGTTTTCGTGTGGTGAGTTTCAATATCGGTTGAGCCTTGTGTTGTTGTCGTTCTAAACCGGGTTAGCACCCATTTTAACATTCGAGGACCTTTAGATATTAAAAAATTGTTCTCTCTCTGCTAAAAACAACCAAGTGATGACCTGCAGGATATACGATCAAGCTGAAATTCCAAACAACCAACTTGCACCCTTAAAGTGTGTATTTTACTTTAGACAATCACCTTTTACATAAACGAGAAATTGCAAAGAATGTTATTAGCCTGAATTGCAACAGCAAATATCTTCTTATTCCCAAAACTTCCAGCATCAGATCCTATTCAATTTGACTTCTCACCCCTAACTCAGTATCTTCGTCCTCAGGCGAATCATCGTAACAACCTTTTTTGTCACCTAAAACAATCCAATTTGCAAAGTGGCTGTAATACATAATGCTATGTCTAAAATGTCCTTGCAGGGGAATGTCGTGTTGGGGAAGCTTGCGGAGTCTAACGCCGGAGGCCCCCCTAGTAATAGCGCCAAAGTTTCCGCATGCTGCATTAAATACCTAGTAGAACGCTCCAGGGCAAACTACCTCTTATGAGGGGCGAATTACAGGGTCTTCGGAGTAAGGCGGGCGACACTGTAGTAACTAATCTCATTTTCTACTATCATTCTATCTCCTTGTTGGTGCTTCAAACTACGCTTTTACGTTGGTGTCATGAATTGTCGATAATCTGAGTAAGTTACGGAATTTCAGTTACAGCGGTTTCTTCAAGCAAACGTCTAACGCAACCTCAACAAAAGACAAAAATTTTATAACAAATGTGTTTAACACGATCTAAGTTAGTCAAGAAATTTATGGGCCAGTCAATGATCCACCATCCATTTGTTGTTTAATTTTAATTTTTACTGCAAAATGTGCACTTTTGTTAACATTTTGGTGTTGCTTGGTGGTGGACACCCTGAAATCAAAAGTAGATTCGTCAGTGCGCACAGAAATTGTCGACACATTTCTGGCTTGAATACTACAAGCCACCCGCGCCAGTTTGAAAGTCATTGTTTATGGTGAGTCATGATGGTGCTAAGCTTATATGATGTGTCGACGCTAATTAAATAGCATTAGCAAGGCGTAACTTCACTTTATGAGCAAAGTCAAATACTGGCAGAGGCGGGGTGGCCAAACATTATCAAGCAAAGCAGAACTGGTCTAGAACTTTTGTTTTATAACTTGTTAGCATGGTCCGCTTTTTCAAAGAATGTAGCTCTGGTTATGCCTTGGGATGGCTTCCTAACTCCTCTTACTGGTACAGGTTCATATAGGATAAGCAATGCCAGCACTTGCCCTTGAGTGCTCGCAACCTGGCACTAATGTGTTATTCAAGGAGGTAGTAGGACAATTAAAATTTTATTCCATACTCTATGGACCACCAGGGTCTGACCGCCACTGTAGATCTCGATCTTACAGCGAACTCCAAACGTAGGAACCTGAAACACACTCTTCGCAGTTAACAACAAGAGCAATGATGAAGCATGAACTAATGTTAACAATAGAATCAAGTGTAAAGCATTCCCAATTAATTGACTTCTAAGAGTTTCTCATAAGATCATCATATTTTGTACTAGCACGACTGAAGACTTCCGTTTTTGTCAAGAGTTACAACCGAAACTTATTTGATGCCGACTTTGTAAGAGCAAGGAGTGCCCTTCGTAATTACGACAATGAAATCAACATCATCGTTCCTTCTACCTGGTTCAGTGAATCCGGTTAAATTAGTGACCAAGGGTAGGTGAAGGAAGTACAACGAGACAAACCGAAAACACGTATCGACATGTGTTTCACATAACCTGTGGGCGTTCAAATGCACCATTTTTGATTCTTCACAAGCCGGGTGCACGCATACGCCTTGGTAAGGGCAACCCAACAGGAACCTCTATGATTTATTACGAATACTGCCTACTAAAATATCCAATTGTAACGTTAAGTGACTGCGTACCTTAGTAAATGGTTTAAGAGCTTTAACACTATCTCTATTCCATACTGGATGGGCTAATGTTGGCATCAATTTAGTGAAAGATTTACCTTGTTCCGAATATCAAAGCGAATACTTCTGTAAAAAAACATTTAACACAGTAAAAATGAAAATTGTGGTATCTAAAAGTTTCCAGAATCCAAAAGTGGAGCCACTTTATTATGTACTTGGCGCAAATTAAGTCCAGTTTAACGGTACCAATCGCCACCCCTAAATTACTTTCAGTGTGCAATGCCAGTCGCCACTAATGCGTGCACTTGAGTGCAATTAACTGACGTCTTAACTTTTTATTCGTCCACCGAACGACAATCCTGACAGCACCCAATCCGAGGCACGCCTGCACCGTGAACTCCAATCAGGGGTCATCGATTTTTTCCGATCGAATGTGTGGTCTTGCCTCGTGCCTTTTTAAACGCCGATTAGAGTTCATATTGCCGTACTGCGAAACGTTGCTCGCATGCTAATCATTTATGCGTTAATTAGGGTAGCAGTTTGTTCGTGGGCTCGGTACATCAATTCTGGGTTGTCGAGATTGAAAATGGCTTCAAACACCATATGGTTAATCAATGAAGATACTAAAAGATTTCTGCTAGAAGATCCTGCCATATCTCCTGATGGGAATGTTACGTTCAAACTTTGTGGTGAGTAATTCCACTTTGTTTGTGGTTCACCTCAAATTAAGTTGAAGACTTTGTAGGGAGAACGTTTAAGACTACCGATACCCTTATATGCTCTTATGCATAATTACTGTTCTGTCGTCTTCTTTTCTTCACGAAGTCCTTACACTTGCCCAAAAAATTTTCACATTAACTTTTCATAAAAGTGCAAACTCCTAAAACTTCCTATGGTAAGCTATTTGGAGTGCATGGTTTGTCATCTGTGGCACGAGGCTCTCCTGCCTTTGGGCGAGGGTTATATTTGAACGTTTTTACAGTGCACCTATTAGTTCCACCCATCGATGGGCGAAATTGACATTGTGCCAATAATCATGATCAAATTAGGGTTTAATCGGAACAATTGTGTGAATCAAACATCCACTCATTCAAATGAGGGCTTCTGCCTATATGTATTTCCTGAAAATTTATTACTTTTTTGGAAGATCTAATGAAACCTTCTCTCGAACCCGCATAACTGTTACAAGGTTGTAAATTCCATCAAGTAGAACCCGTCTTTTTCAGCTTTCTGCACTTTAAATATACGTCATCAGGGTGGTGAATCATACGAGGGTGCCAACTCTAGCACCGCTGTGTTGTGCGCAAGACCCAGCATGGGTTGATTGAGGCCTTGCACGCACTCGTAGGTACGCTCCGTGCGCGTAAATACACATACGCACCGATCTAAATTATCCAATCAGCGGCTTCAAGCATCGGAAAACGCGCGCAATTAAAATGTAACCACGACGCATACCTTTGCTTTAGTTGAAACCAACGCTGCCAGCACTAACACCACTGGCGCACAGAGCTTGCCTGAAAAAGAGAACGATTCCGGCATTGATATTAATCCAAGGCTACTGGAGACTGGCGATCACCCTGACAATCGGAGATTAATAGAAGCGCCTACAGGAGCGTGCCTTGCTGGCAATCAAACGATGCAGCATTTGGTTCGAAGACCATCACGGTTCGACTACTTGTCTCCGTCCTATGGAACCAACGCATTAACCATTGATAATGGATTCTACACGCCGAGCAATTCCTTCCACTCTGAATCATGCATGGGATCCAACAGTATCGGGACAGATGGATCTTTACCCAGCCCAAGGTTACACACAAGTCCACTTGAAGGACGTCAGCAGCAGAATAATCAACGAAATAACAATCGCAATACCTATGAGCGGTATTTACAGAAATACGGTCACACCGTCACCATAGATATCGATGGGCGTCAGAGTTCTGGGGTTCAGGAACCAAAAGTTGTTTTTCGAGGTGACTCTAATGCAGTGAACTCACCAATCGAAAATCCATACCACATTTGCACCAACCGTCTTGGCATCGCCTCAAATGCACCGTGCATGAATTCTCAAAATTTTTTGAACTTGGATGCTGGTCAGCCATGCACAACCTCAAGCGCATTCATGCCCTATCCGCCAACACCAACTACTTCCTCACGAACAGGGCAAGACCAGGTATTGGACCAAAATTTGGTCTCAGCAGCCAAATACGTGTATGAGCTGACAGATGGAAGCAGTAGACCCACAAGTCGATCATCCAGCGGTTCTCGAGCACCGGAAGCTGATAATATCAATGGTGTTGAAGCCAATTTCGACCATTTTAACGAAATTGAGAAGACTAAAACGGCTTTACTGGAACTTTCGAGCAATAACACGGGGATGTCAAAGGTTGCGACTGCGTCAGCAGTGGACACTGATGAAAACCAAACCCTACAGGTAGCCGTGGAGTCGAATTCGTCTCAGCAAGTTAGGGATGAGCCACGGCCTGAACAGCTGCCTTTTAACGGTCAGGACTCTTCCCAGTCGGTTAACTCAGCGGCCTTAGATGACATTACATTGGCAGCACAGCTTAGTCAGCTTGCTTTAAACTTATCAGGGCGCAGTGGTAAGTGCCTAGCCCTATTTTTCGGTCCAAGCACTCATAATGAGTATTTGAGTACATCTAATAAATGACGTAGCAAACAAACTTACAAGCGCTTAAAATGTTCATAAGACTGCGTTTCACATCGCCATGCTTGAATAGTTCAAAAGTTTCCTGTTTCCACTGTATCGTTTTTTTTCTGCACTTCCCTTTCACTTCATTCCTTCGTAAATACTCGATCTGCACCACTTTGTTTCCCCAAACCCGATTAGTAGAATATTTTGTACCATTTATTCTAATTTTTGCTGTGGGCTCTCTAATACTTCTTGCATTTTGCACTGAATCACTGTGTCCTTTGGTTCAGCCGTTAATCTATCATATTTTTCATTGTATTTGAGAGCGGCGAGGTCAAGGGATCAAAGTGTCTAGAGTTTGAAATGGATTGTTATAACATTGCATTAGTATTCCATGTCATAGATACGATGCTGCTAAAAAGCTTTTTATACCACTTTACCTATTCAGTTAAGATAAATACATTGGAAGAGTTGTAGTTACCGTAAATCCTTTTTTTATTGAACTGGCAGTAGAATTTCAATTTCTCGTTCATTAGATCTGAATTCGAGTCAGCTCATTAACGTACTACTCCATCTGCTGGCGATCGACTCTACGAATACAGGCTCGCCAACCCGGCCGATTTCAACGCCCAACGAAGTTCCGCAATCACTAAATGATTGGGGTTCTTTTAGCTCCAATCCACGAGCTTGCCAAGTTCCATCGTTGGCGTCAGCGAATAACATTTTATCCAATCAACTGTTTAGTTTACTCGTCAGTCTCGGCAAAATTAATCCTGCTCTTTTGAGTGCTCTCCTTGTGTCCGTTGAGAATGGGCAGATTGATGCTCAGCAGATTCTGCTTAAATTGTTGACCACTAAGCTAGGCATGCCCAGCAATGGGCCTAGCAATGTTAGTCTCCTGTCATCCATTGGGAGCTTACTCTCAACAGAGGCTGTGAGGAATAACAGTGAATTAATGGATGCGCTAACTTCCCAGCTTACAGCATATGCGGCCAGGTTTGATAGTAGCAAAGCCTTGCAGTCGAATAGCTACCATTACCCACCCATGGCACACAATAGGCACCATATTCGCCAGTCGACGAATTTTGGCAATGAATCTCCACTTACTTCACTATATTACCGACCGCACGTGAATGACGGGTCACAATGTGCCGGACAATGTTGCAATCGTCAATGCAACCTTGAGGGAGACATTGACCGGGCCGCTACAATTTACAGAAATTCAGCTAGTAAGTATGATAAAAAACATTAGGCAACTTGTATTCTCCTAATTTTCCGAGCAATGTAAAAAATTATGCTTCGTAGGCAACGCTTCCCAAAAATTAGAGACAATTCATCGCTGGAGCGGAAAGTTACCGATGCGAAATTACAACTCCATGTGCTTCTCCAGGAAGGTTTTTCTCGGTGGAGTACCGTGGGATAGTACAAGTGAAGATCTCATCAACACTTTCTCTCAATTTGGGAATGTGTCAGTCCTCTGGCCGCAGAAAGATGGTGGCTATATCTCCAACCATCACAATAATGACATCGGGAATGATCGGTCCATGTCAGTTGCTCCAAAGGGATATTGCTACCTGTTATTTGAACATGAATCCTGTGTCGCCGAACTTTTGGCAAAGTGCACACGAGATGCATCAAATGGTGGAGAATACTTTAAACTTTCATCTCCCAAGTTCAAGTCAAAGAGTGTTCAGGTGAGTGTAGCTTTGGTCGATTTGATTGGCCTAAACTTCTATAACAGTTCCAGGGCTTTAAACAATTAGCTGTAGCTTCAAAGAGACCTTAGAGTGACAGTCAGCACACTGTTTGCTTATGTATTTTGTAAGGAAATTTTGAAACGAACTATACGTAACGGAAATGTATGCGCTAGATTTTCATCCCATTCGACTGCTGAAATTGACCGAGTTATTTGAATATTGTGCTTTACCATTTAAGTATTTGCTCAGACCTCGTGGCGTGTAAATGCTCAACGCCAGTTAAGTGGCGTTCTTCACTAACCCGCAAGTGACTCACCTCGAGCGTATCTGAAAGCGTGGCTGACTACAAGTTTTAGGACTAGCACAACCTACCATGGCATGTGAGCATACTAATCATGCGTGAAATAGTAGAATGCTCCGAAAATGGTCTAAGCAGATTATAGAACAGTATGAGCTAAACACTTAAAACTTTCCTTTCTAACAGTAACTGCATGCATGAACTAGGAATTTAGGCAATTGTGTAGTGCACTCAGGAACTGACTTCGAATTATTGCGGCTCCGTTCATCACCGATCGTAATGTTACAGCATTTAAGTAGTCAGATTTAACACACGCAAGGCATGGAGATAGCTTAGGTTCTGTTTTTCTACCTTACCGATTGCTCACTCTCTCTTATCAGCCTTGTCTATCTAATCATCTTATTTTGTTACGGTTGAAGGTTATCCCTTGGGTAATAAGCGACAGCCAATTCTCCTGTGGGGGCGGTCAGTCCAGTTCGCAATTCACTTACACTGTATTTGTTGGTGCTCTTCACGGAATGATCACCGCTGAAGCACTCACTTCCATCATGAATGAATTATTTGGAAATGTTATTTTTGCTGCGTTAGATACTGACAAGCACAAGTATCCCATCGGTGAGTTCATGTTCCTTAACGTTAGCTTACGTATAAAAATCTAGGCGTTGATGTGTTTGGCTCTACGCCTTCTCAAGGGTTTTGTAATTTTCCGCCCTCCAGGCCGGTTCGGCAACATGGAGCGACCGATTACATTTTGCATAAATTATACCGCCATAGTCTAATTAAGTCGAATGTCAATTGGCGTTAGGGCTTAAAGTCAAACCAAGTCCAAATTAATCCCAAAAAGCGAATGGGGTGTGGGTAGCAAGGATGCGTTATTTTTTAGCTCTGCCCTTTTAATATTCGGCATTTTAAAAGCGTCTCATCGCACAAATAAGGTGCATTAGATTATGCATAACCGACATGGGTTGTACACTACAATCCACAGTCTGAGTCTTGTGCATTTAAATAATCTGAAATGCATGATATCCGTAAATGGCGGTGTGTGCAAATCATTTTGACAGATTATTATTTTATGCGTTTATGCAGCTGCCGCTTTTGCGCTGGTCTGATGCTAAACTCAACGGAGATGCAAAATTAAATTGAATAACGGGGCGATTTTGCAATATTAAATTAAATATTCATAATTAAATCTAGGTTGTAAAGCTATAGCACCGAAACTGTCTGCAAGTGTAGATAAATTTGGAGGCTTAAACTATAATCTTGTTTTTTTAATAAATAGGGCATTAAGTTGATGAGAGCGTACGTTAATGTGCACGTGCCATCTGTGGTCTCGGTAACCTGATTAGGTTATATGTAACCTGAATGGAATTTATGTTTAAGGTTCTGGCCGTGTCGTCTTTCGTAATCATGCCAGTTATATGCGTGCTGTGACAGCGAATTTCGTGGAGGTTCGCACACCAAAATTCACGAAGACTATTCAAATCGACCCCTTCCTCGAGGATTCACTTTGTGACACTTGCCGCGTTTTGCCTGGTGTTTATTTCTGCCGCTCACTGGATTGCTTCCAATATTTCTGCCCGACATGCTGGCAGAAATGGCACAGTACCAGCCAAACAAATCACAAACCCCTCCGTCGAAGTCTCAAGCTCAATATGGAGCGGGTTTAGTCAGTGCTATCACAGCCACCAACATAAATTTGTTTTCCATTTTCGTTCTGGCTTCATTGTGATTTTACGGGACAGGTGTTATCACTTTTGCACAGTCTTTTGTGTGTACATTTTGCTTCATTTTTCATCAACCACTTTCATTCCGCTTGTGAAATGTCATTCGACACACGGAGGGCTATTCGACAAAGGACAGCAAAGACCAAATATTTTCCTACTTTGTTTTACCAACGAACTACTTTTACTGGCTTGACGATTCGTCGAAAAGAAGGGTTTCCATTATGCGACTTATCTGTATTTGTTTTGATTACTTATCCTCCACCAACTCTACTCATTCTTCCCACACTCCCGTTTTACGATTGGGACACAGGCATTCCCCTTATTCAATGAATCTTGTTGTCAACCCCTTTTATAAGCGACCCCATTTATCTATCCACCACTTCATCTTACTAAAAACAAAATCACATGTATTTCTGTGATATGGCTATCTCAATGAAAGTTTTGAGAAATTGAAATCTTCGAATCTGAATCTGCGTGGTCTCCATTCCATCGCAAACCTTTTATCAATCGGATGAAATGCTTCATCACAGGAGCTATCATGACATCGAGCTATGCATTTGAACCCGCCTATGATGCGGTATTTTGTGTAATTAAATCTGCTTAAAGATGCTCTAAAATTACACTTCTATGGAGTTTTTATGAAAATTGACAATCATCAAAGTAGGTCTTGCACTCCTCCTAGCCGTATGTTGCGGCGCTTCCAAGTTCATGTTTATGCAAGCTTTCAACGCTTAGCATTTATTGCAGGAGACCGATCGGTGACCTCTGCTCCAAGCAACAATACGCCTGACCTTGACCGCAAGGAAGGGCTGCGATGATCTTTGTGGGGTGTTAATAGTCCGCTGGAGAGCATCAACAGACCATAGCTTGCGATTGGAGATGCAGACACATAAAATCACTGGGCTGGATCACAGTCTGTGTTACTGTTAAAATGTTCGACTGCTCAAGTAGTGAAATGACTTTTGGTGCTGCTCATTTCATCAGTTCTCCATGGTGGTAATGAAGCGTGGCTCTATTTCTACTTCAGACTGCTCGGCAGTTAGGTGTCACGATGGTAATGACGGTATTTACTACAGAGGATGGCGATTGAAATGGACATTCACTAATGGTATTCTCTCCCTGAGGCACCTTAATTCAAACCTCTAACTCCATTGGTAGGATTGGGGCATCAATGCATTGTATTATGCATTCAGCTGAGCAAGTCCATCACCCCAGAGGAGTGAGCATTGCAATTGTGCGCCTTTCACTAAACTCACTCGTCCTAGAAGAACCGGCTTTCCGGGTAAGGAAATGCAGGAATATGCATTGTCTCCAGCTTGCATCACCGAGTGTTACAATGGAGAGGGAGATGATCCATAGCACCGTGCAAAAGCAGCAGACACAAAAAATTAGATGTACCTCGTGTGGGTGTTTGTAAGTAGTTCGACTCATGGCTTTGACAAGTGAAGCAGGGAAGTCTGGGAAATCAGTGCTTTTTCAAGTAACTGAAATCAAGAAACAGGATCGAAGCTCAATAGAGCGCGTATCATTCCCTATCCAAGGATCCATTCCCATGTATAACAACTCAAACTTGAAGTGCGGGACTTCATGCAAACATCTCAAACACTGCAAGCAGGTTGCCTCGAGTCCAGCAGGGTCATATTGCAAGTACTGTGAAAATTGAAAATAAACGACTCAAAAAGACCTGTTATAATATGTAGGGGGTGAAGATGGACCTAAACTAATACAAATTAGTCGTCGATGAAAAATAGTTTCTTACGGACGATAAAAATTTACAAACCCGATTTATAAAAATTAATTCAACTGTGGGAGTGTTGATAGATAAGGCGACTGTAACAACTGGGGTCAGATTCAACGTTGTTGGTGAAGCATTTAAACTTTTCATACAATTTGTTCTTAATCGATCTGATAATTACTACTTCGGATGTAAAGAGTACCTAATAATATATTAAGAACCTCAAAGTCTATCGTGGTACTAAAGGCGATAGCAAGATTACTTAGGGACGAGGAAGGCAATTTGGTGATCATGTCTCTGGTTCTATCGAGAATAGGTGTATGGCTGATATGCATTACTCATGTTCCAGCATTCTCCACAGCTATATGACAAGTGGGCAGACGAATGAAGTCACCCCATGGATCGTGTGTGCTCGACTGTCATGAACCCTTAAGAGGATCAGCTACCTGGAGTCAATGCTAATTCATAATTGCTCCGACCCTTTTGGATCCGCCATGGACACTGTTCGAACTTAATTTTATTTATTCGTATCCGAACGATTTAGGATTAAATCCGCACACCGTTTGTTGCCTTTTCCGCCATGCTTTTTCTCTGATACTTAAAGTTAGGTCTGCAAAATTCCCTGTCCACTTTGTTAGAATAGGCGGAGATCCCTAATTTTATCAGATCAAAGAAGTCAAACAACCGGAGCATACTTCACAGTCTACAGCGACGCCCCCCCACCCCTCAGATGGAAAAAAGCTATTTTGAAATCAATACAATCTCTGACCAGACTTCACTGTCGACGTTTACGACAGCAAAGTCCGCATTACGCGCACTACGTCTTTGAATAACGCGACTAACAAACGCCACCTCTGGGCTCAACAAACACCCAAAAGCACTTCAAGTGTCTAATGAACCATCGACGGCCCAAACCCAGCAATTTCGAATTGATTCATGCCTAATCATTTATCATATGGCACTAGAGGCGAATGTTAGTGGATTGCCGGAAGTTTCTATAAACTCCCTACACTTACTTTAATCCAACTTTGGCACCGGCTAAGACCTTGTTCCTTAAAGACATTGATATTTTCAGAGTCAATAACTGCAGGCACCCGAAATCTCCCACTAGGTAAAGGAAGACATCAAATTGGACCCAATACACGGATTCTAAGAAGGCAAGAAGGAAGTAGACGGTGGCATAATCCGAAGACCATCTCACGCGTACAAGAGCAAGATGAAAACCAAAGTAATCGCTGAACGTCAAGCGGTTAGACAAACAAAGGACTATATTGCCTCTCTCTTCTGATCGACGTCGGCTACGCTCCCACAGTACATCTCCCGCGCTAGCCATCATAACATATCCAGTGCTACAGAAGAACACACACAAGTAGTCACACCATCATCAGCTCCCGTGAGATCAAGGGGTTGCACTAGTTCTTCTCAGCGGCTTCAACGGAATCTAAGGTTGCATTTAGTGTGGGGGCAAGATTTGTAGAGGAATTTCTGGGACCGTCAATCGCGTCCATAACTAGATCCGCATTAGTATCAATTCCAACATCGACACGAGGATGTGACCAGAGAATCCCAATGCAAAACTTCTCCAGTTGTTAATAGTTCGATTTGAACGAGGAGACAAGGTGGAGCCAAAAGTTGACATCATGCAGAGCCCTTTTGTTGTGATCAACTTAGAGAATCTCCCACCCGAAGTGCGCGCACCTCCTCAGCACTGTACATTCACCAACGATGAATACCGGAATATGATAAATGATAGGAAAAGTAAAAGGAGACATTAATTTAGGCTGAGCACGTGTACCCCTCAAGGACGATAATGGAATTGGAGGCTGACCCGCCTCAAATGACAACCACGCCTGCAGGAGCAAGAAGGACATCGCAGTTACTGCCATTAAGCAGAGAGTCACATAAACAAAACAATACAATAACATTATTCTTGAAGTGTGGCGTATCTTGCCAATTGTAGAAATATAAAGGCTCTAAGTAAAATTAAAACACAAACTCGTCACATGATATCAAATTTTACCAGTACCGCTTCTCGGCATTGATGGACACGTCGATATTCCCGCAACAGAAGTTGCTGTAAATTATCATCGGACAGAATTTTAGCCAGACTCCTATTTTTTGGCACAAGTACCCTATCGGAAGAAAAGCTTATTGACTTCTAAAACAAATTTGACTAAATATTCTTCACCTATTATTTGCACCTCAGACATTTTTGAAATTTGCATTGCAGCTAAACACCTTTATACATTGCATTAGGTTGTTGATAGTGTTGATCATTAAACAATTTAGTATGCCAAATGTGTGCTTTTGAAATTTGACATCTTTAGCCTGTTTGTCGGCTAGGTGGGTTCAAGTTGTGGGGCCTTTCTTCTTGTCTGCCTTCGATTGTTTTTCCAGGTGACGAATGCAGAAGTTCTCATGTGTTTTCTTTTTCGTGAGGTATACCCTTAACTTGTAGATTCTGTCTGGATTCCATTAAAGTTTTCAAAGTGTCATTTTATATGACCTTATTTTGGATTTTAGACAAATTTTTTTCGACTAAACACATGTGATTAACCCGACATTTGGCATTTTGCAGTTGTAGAGATGAAACCGGTCGTTCTGTATACAATGTGTAGGACTATGAGAATGGCCAATTTTGGACCTGTGTTAAAAAAGTGTATGCATGTGGTACTAAGCATATTATGAAATCTAGGGTCCATCTTCTGCTCAGGAGATCAATCCATTCTACGAATTTCGTCCTCAAGCTGTTTTTCCTTTGTTTCTCACTCCAGCCCTAAATCGTTACTCCCGGAATGCAGAAGATCAGGTCATTGGATATTTTAGCATATTCCACTCTTTGTTTTCCTTTTTCGTGCATTTTTAAGTCGGTATTATGCAACTTAATGTTCTTTTCTGCAGAAAGTAAGAATAAGTATCGTCTCCCTCTATGTTATTCTTCCATTTAGTGCCTTCTTTGCCATCCGTACTCTTTCGATGTTCCGAGAAACGCTTTTTGATCTATCATTGAGGCAAATGGTTCATGAGCCGCGCAAAACTCACTGTAACTTCTTATCTCTGCTTAGGCAGTAAGAATGCCAACTCGGGCGGTACGGAGGGACCCTCGAGTGGTCCCTCCACTACTGACGGCGGGTCTTTCTCGCCTTCGGCAGCTTCGGGTACTGGCGGTGAGAGTGGGACAGAGGGTGGTTCCGGTGATGGCCCAATCATCACCTGTAGCAAGTGCGGCGCTCCCTTGCATCCTATTGAACCGTCAACCTCTCGTAAGTATTGCGTAAATCTACGTCTGGAATTTTCGACAAACATTGCAATTTGCTGGAATACTCGTTGCTCGATGTTTAGGCATGCTTTACCATAGGTTGTTTTTCTCTGAGCAACACTCAAGATGCAAAAGCTTCTGTTGTTTCGAGCGTCACTGTTAACTTCGCGTTTTGCTTCTAGATATCTCTCGTTTTATGAAATGCGACTCCTGTCAGCAGTTGTATACTTTCATCGACAAAACCGCCCTCAAGTCCTTCGTGAGAGTCGATGGACATGCACCGAACCCACCACCTTCACCCAAACAGGTATATTTGTCCAAATTTTTATTCAGGCATTTTCTTTAGAATGTCTGTGCATGCGCCTAACCTAAAACTTTTACACTTTTGGCTGTTTTATTAACTTGCTGAAGGAAAAACCGCTATTGTTTAGCAATCCTTAGTTTTAACTGCGGGTTAGTGAATTCTTGGTTTTCCCTGAAATTGCATCCCCGAATTTAACGAGGAAAAGGTTGGTAGAGTACTGCTTTTTCCGTTTTTCTGTACTTCGGTGAGTCGTATTTAAGGAAGTACACTCGCTGGGCAATTGATTTCACATCCAAAATGAATTACTGTTCATGATTAACATCATTTCTACCTCCTTCAGTTTGGCTATGCAACTTTTATATCGTGTTTGAATGAGGTCGATTATTAATGTATTTGGAGGGCCAAAGAAATTGGTGGATTATTAACTCTAGATACTAACGAGCACCATGAGCCACTGGTTGTTTAAAAAACAGCGTAGTTGTCATGATTAAAGAAGTTATGAAGTGAAAATGTGACCCGATTCGTGGTTTCGATAATCAGTTTTTATTTGTGGGATCTGTGGCACTGCGCATATAACTTTGCTTGTACAAAGGGAGGCTGGTTTGCACAACCAACGCTGACTTTTTCTATTTTACTGTCTGTCAAAACTTAGTTGAATAATGTGTTGTGGTCGTTTGGCTTGAGAAATGGGATCACTCTCACACTGGGAAGCAAATTTTATTGACCAATAGCTGCAACTTACTGAACTTAAACGATCTGTTACAGGAATCTTCGGTGTCATGAGGCTATCTCTAACTGTTGAAAGTGGCATTAGCTTTAAAATACATTCTCGTGTCCATTTTGATTAGTCAAATTCATAGGGGCATAGATAACCCTGAAATTTGTAATGCGTAATCGTTAGAACTCTCGTTTGCTTATTTTCCTGATGTCAACTTACGTCTCACCGGTTTAAGTGCATAGACTAAATGGTGTTACTGCCGCACGATTTTAGTCAATCATGAAAATGCTGGATTGTTAGTTAAGTTTGCGATCGGGCCGTTATTGCACCGACATCGGAGGTCACCATTTTGATTGTCTTCAATTGAATATTTACTCACGCTGTTCTTCAGTGCCTACACTCAATTCTAGCGAATATAACGAGAATAGGCAATACGAGGGCTAGTGGCACGACTCGTATGTCAGACCACCTGTCCAATGTATAGTGAAGAGAATACAAAGTGTTTCTTTAGCAAGGCTGCAAGTTAAGTAACCAGGCTATTAAATAGCTCCTCTCATTTTTTGAGTATTTTCTTTGGTGCTCCACCCGACCGGTCCTCTGCGTCGGGCATATCCCAAAGCAATGGTTGCTCTAAAGAAACATCCAGTGATAAATTCTAGTAAAACTGAGGGACAACGAATCACAACGTCACCACCAGATTCTCACTTCTGAGTTGTCCATCCACATCCGTATTCTACGTATCTGGTAGGGAAATGGAGGAGGTATGGCGATTTGACACGTGGTATTTTTATTAGGTACAGTAAGGAGTTAGGCGATGAAAGCTTTCCCGATGGTGGCTCAATATTGTAGTCTTCTTCATTGCGGTAATCTCTTATTTTCTATTGCATAGGCAATTTTCGAACCAATAATGCTGAACTGTAGCTTCTGTCGCATGAGGTTGAGCTATGCTTGTTATTTCTCTCTCTGTACAGATTCACAGTTACCTCGATCGTTACGTCGTGGGTCAGGATCACGCCAAGAAAGTTCTCTCGGTGCAAGTCTACTCGCATTACAATCGCATCCATCACAATCGTCTCAATTGCGAAGGTGATTTGACTGGTTTAGCATCTGTCGAGCAACAGGGCGCTTACTCTCCTTCAAAGCCAGCTACCAATGATGCTGTTGTACGACCAATCAGTCCTGCATTTACCTCCTTTCCCTTTCAATCTGGTAAAATAATTGGTCGGCGAATTGACGCCTCTGGTCCTTCTGTTACCGGTAATTTTTCAGTTCTCGATAGTTGGTGTTGCTTACAATTCTATCTGCCACCCAAGTCTAACTTTACTAACTGTAAGTAAGTAGGCTGTTTTAGCACTTTGTTTTGACCTGCAGAACTCTTCCATCTGCTTTCCGATGCGGGTAATCGATCGGGATCCACCAACAGCATCCGATCTGTGGATGCGAGTAATCCAACCTACCAGGCACCCGGAATAATTGCTGGCTCTCGACGCATTTATGAAACTCATAAGGGTGAACCCGTACGGCTGGAGAAGAGTAACATAATCCTTCTTGGCCCTACCGGATCTGGCAAGTCAGCTCTCCTAATTCCTTTTGCTAAAATTAATGCAAAACTTTTATCCAACTTACAATAAATTCAACTTCTATTACGCAGGATCATGTTCGCTGTGCTCATAAAACGGCAAGGCATACGTATTTCATGGTTTCTGATCTAGCCTCTATCCTTTTCCTTTGATCGACATTAATTGGACTTCTCTCAAAATACTGGCGTGATAAACGGGTCTTTTATTAGTTATTTTACCGACGGTCTTTATAGCGATTCATATTTTGCGTATCGTGTTTTGGCGTAATCCATGCCTGTTTATTCTAAGGGAATAGCACGATTAAGTGTTCTACACACGAAAAACAAAATAGCAGAACACTTTGTCTTTTGTTGCTTTATTGTGCAGATTTTTTCCACTGGACATACCTCCGCGGCAGGCGGCTGTGCTGAATGCTAGAGTTTGTCCACTACCTGTGACCAGTGTTAGCACCTAGTCATCAGCACTTTTCAATCTGCCTCCACTTTAAACCCCAAATTTTCTACCAAATCTAGTTTTTTGAACTCCAGGTTACGCCCATATGAAAGACTAATTGCGCGACTCAACGGATGACGCAACAATGCTCGTTTATTCAATTCCTCTCGGTTGACCCCTGTATTTCAACCATTTTTAGGTCACTCGTTTTCCTCTTCGCTGCCCCCCTTTTTATCGTGTGATTTAAAACGTGAAGTATGATGGAACTGCAATGGAGCCATGATGGTTAGGGCAGTGTGAAAAGGGAGAGAAGCGGCTTTACAAAAACTTGCACATATTAAAATCCCTGTTATGTGTGTTTCTTGACGCTATCATTACCTCAATTTCGGGAATTCAATTCCTTTGAAGTTTTTTTAACAGCGAATGTAATGCCAAAAAATATCTGGTTTGATTATTTAAAGCTTTATCTTAGATGCTTTAGCTGCTTTTTAAACCAACTTTAAGGCTATAAATACTGATGCTGGCTTACTAATTAATTTATTCCGCTTGATTCGGAATGACCGTTTCAGTGTTGTTGCCCATATCTTTTCTCCCATCACGAAATAGCGCAACGCAAGAATATATGGAGCTCATAAATGAATACTTGCGTGAACCTGATGTCCACGACATGCAGCATAAGGTTGAAAACCATCATTTACTGCCACACAAATCAAGCGATTATGTTATGCAAGAGGAGTAAATGTCCATTCTGTACCTATTTTTTTTCGGTCTCATGAACAAGCAATTGACAGACTGCTACTACTTATTCTTCTCTGGTGGAAACGGAAGTAACGAAATTGTTCTCCAGGGCCATATACACATTGTTAACCTTTTGAACGTTTTAAGAGGTGCTTTTAATGATGCCAGGTTTACTTGATAGTATTTTGGAAACGTGGGTATATGGAGTCATTTCACATCTCAAAGGCCTCACTTGGCATCCTGTTACTACTTTATGCCGCCATTTTCCAATGATCATTTAACACCTGACTTTACTAAACTGAGCAAGTGATGTGGGTCGGTTTATGAAGCTCTTGATTGATAACTGCCAATGTAAGAATCCGTCATCTTGATTGAACCGTTCGCACTCCAAAGAAGGTTCGAGTTTAGGCTATATTAAGTTTCGCGCACTCGCTGGTCTGATTTGTTCTAATTTCTCATGACAGTGCCTGTGCCAACTGCGTACAAGTCTTTTTTAATAAGCAGAGCATGGCGTCTTTGTGAGAGGAGGCGCACTCTCTCATGCATCTAGTGTTGGTGGAAGTTGGGTACCATTGTTACGTATGCTTTCACACGCCCACAATGGAGGTGACACAGATAATTCACATCCTCCACTGTCCTCACTTTCAGCGCTGAGACCGAAGTTTTGTTCTTTGCACCCGCTTATGGATGGATGGAGGATGGCAATTGTTTTTCTTTCTCGATTAATCAAGAGAACCCGTTATGAGTTTCAGACCTACGTGAATTCGCTCTACTTTATTCATGGCATCACCCAGCGACGTTGAATCAAGATTGACACCTACTTTCTAGGCTCTTCATCGTGTCCTGATTACTATTCCTCTCCTCTCCCTTCCCAAAAGATCTTACGTGACGCTCACACAAAATTTGTTTTCTTTCAACCTCATGGGCGTGGAATCGTATCGCACGGTTTATTGTTAATTTCCGAACTTAGTGAGTATGGAATGCGTCCTGGTGACTTGTTGAAAGAAATTTTCCAAACAATCGTTAGTTAAAAGTTCTGGCTTCCTATTCCCAAAACATGGTGTCGACTTTATGTTTTGGTAGTTTTGGATGCTTAAGCGCGACCAGCCTTAGAAACCATTGTAAATTTAGTTTTGATGGCACCCTTTTTAATCCACCTTTTTCTATGGTCCCTAAAAGGGAAGACACTGTTGGCGCAGACGCTGGCACAGTGTTTGGACGTACCGTTTGCTATCTGTGACTGCACCACTTTAACGCAGGCCGGTTATGTGGGCGAGGACATTGAGTCAGTGATAGCCAAACTTCTACAGAATGCTAACTTCAACGTGGAACGCGCTCAGCAAGGTATCGTCTTCCTTGATGAGGTTGACAAGATCTCAAGTCGCGCCGGTCTACTCCACTCAATTCGTGATGTGGGCGGTGAAGGTGTTCAACAGGTGTGTTGTGGTATGGTGCACGGTTTGCAATGCTTCCAAAACTTCTTATCTTACTTGTGCTCTACCCCGCCTTAAGGGTATGCTGAAGATGCTAGAGGGGTCGTTGGTGAGTGTACCCGATGGCAAGGGTGCGCGAAAGATACGTGGCGAGTCGGTGCTGGTGGACACCACTAACATCCTCTTTATTGCATCAGGCGCCTTCACTGGTCTTGACAAACTTGTGGCTCGACGCAAAAGCAAGCAGGTAAATCATGTTTCTCTTTTTCTCTTTCACGCCGATGAACTCACTCTACTCTTGTAACTGCGTTTTGTCCTCCTTTTTCAGTTTAGGGTGAATGTTTTAAGCTCCTTTTATGTGGTGATGGAGCCTTTTCTTCAGGGCGATATGGGTAATTTTTGTGCACAGCATATCACCCAGAGTGTTCCATATATGATGTCTGTTTACCGCATCCATGGTGTGCTGACGCAGTGTTTAACCGTTAATTTTGTTTGGATATCTAACACCCATGCTGCATCTATTGTTGATTATATAGAAGACTTTATGTTTTGCCACTCTTTTCTGCCATCTGAACTAGTCGTGTCTTACGATGTATCATTAGTGTTTCGGTGATAATCAAAGTAGAATTATTTTTCCCACCATGTTAAAAGCTTTTTTCGAAAACTTAACCTAACAGTTTCAAACCCTATTTGGAGTATTTTTACTTGTGAAAACGGTAACTTTTTGTAATGTTAACAGAAGTTTTTTTCTTAATAATCCCCTTTAGTAACGTTAAAATACCACTTTAATGGGAACAAACGTAGGAATTGTAAGTACACTTGGGGCCCAATTTCGCAATCACTAATAGTGAGACGCTGTCTTGATCATCAATTCGTTGAAATTAACACATTATTTGAATATTCGGCCGCTGCTAATTCAGGTCGAACCAACTTTCTGTTTGTGGACTAGTTACGTTTGTACTTGTAAGTTGTTGTGGTAGAATCGGATTAACCGCGGAAAGCTCCTTGCAGTTTTTCTTTGTTAAACTATTCAACATTATAGCTCATAACTCGTTCCCAGGGTGACACGAGCTTGCAAATTAC
>UYWX01020481.1:28648-53999 GCA_900622495.1 Hydatigera taeniaeformis | reverse complement strand
GCCTGCGGCATTACTTCCGTGTCGATGAAATTCATCTTGTGCAAATTGAGAAGTCCAAGATTTTTAATAAAACACATAAGTAGTAGCAATTACATGGAGAAAAATAAGCCTAGCGTCTTCTTTCCCAACCTGGAGGTAGTTGCAACCCTCAGATACCCAACAACGCAATGGTTGAAGCACAACAGTGACTATGAGGAGTGTGAGGAACAAAAAAGCAAAAGGCAATTTTGGCACCACAGCGGTCCACCCGAATCCGCACTCCTCCACCCATTCTGTGGGATGATATTAAACCAACTGAAATTGAGACGTAATGAAAGGATAGGGAACGAGTGAGAGGCAGTCGGCTCTACGAAAGTCATGAATGTTGGCGAAAAATTGTGGTACAATTTGGAGGAGTTAATGCACCTCCAGTGGACGCCGAGACAAACACAGTGAGGTAGACAGACTGGCGTAAAGTGATTCACCGGTACTAACAAATCAACTCTCCCGTTCAAGGGCTGCTGCAAAGCATGCATAAAAGTAAGTTTGAGAACAATGAACAGATGAATGAGAACAGAGAATGTACATTTTTTGCCCCTTTTTTGCGTTTAAGGCTAATAAAGCAACAACAAAGACCCCCCAAAACACCAATGAATCGCCAGTACTTTGCTGACGGAACCGCAAATTCCATTTATGATTGAAGGAGTATGACTTACCTCGCCTATCGATACAACGAGTGGTCCAGGCCCTCCCAAAGCATATATCAACCCGTTCAGCGTGTCTCATGACAAAGAGGTGGCGTTGAGGCTTCTGTGGTTGCTGCTGCGGGTTGCTATTGCTGCAATTGGAACCCAAGAGGCCTCCAAAGAACCGATAAGCAAAAATTGAGGAAGAGGGAGATCCTATGGCGGATGGAGAGGATGTTTTGACACCAAATTTCCATCCAGCGGTGGCGGTAGTCTGGAGGGCCGAGGGAGAAGAGGGAGAAGAGGAACTGGAAGAAGTAGATTTGCGACGGCAACTACGAGGGAGGAGTTTGGAGCAAAACCCACTACCACTACCAACGTTGATGCCAACAGCCAGGGAGGCGGTAGGAGCTTCATTGTTCAGCACTGCCAAGGGCTCGCAGAAATCCGTCGGCGCGGAGAAAGACGCCGGAATCTAGAAGTGAACTCCTCAACATTTTACACAACAAAACTGACTTTCTACCTGAATGATCTTGTGCAAATTATTCTAAGGTGTCGTTTTCCATTGTATTTTGATGGACGACAAAGAAGGAATGATGGGAGGAGCGACAAAAACAGCCCTCTTGGAGGAAAGTTACGTTTCAGTCAGTAATTTCAGTCCACGAATTCTTCGATATCCTCAGAATGAAATCACCATAAATGTGGACCATCGCATCTTAATTGCCAACTCACTAATTCTGTGCATTTATAATGAAGTTTGGTTCAGAGCTACGCACCCGACAACACCCTCAAAGGGGACACAAGAGCAAGAAGGCCTTTGTGTTTGTGAAAAAAAGGATGTCATCTCGTGGAAAGGTCTTCAGGGTGACGAAATAATGCTCCCCAAGGATGAAATGAAATGAAATGAAACAGTTTGCCAAACTCGTCCAACATTAAGTGGTCCGGGCACTTGTAGAGAAACGGTCTTTGATATTCCAAATACAGCTCATTTTATTCAAGAAAAAATGATCAGAAAGTGTAATAATGGAACTCCAACCCGACCTGGGCGTCAAACCCGAGGCTGAGACATTAGACATTAATAGTAGCAACACCTGGAAGACAAGACCAAATTAAAAGGGCTGTAGGCACGTGAGGAAGTACAAACAAATTCGTTAATTTGGCATGCACATCTAGGCATGTCGCACCAAGCAGTAACTCACTCTAGACGGTGCTACAAAGGTATTGCAGAGTTCGGCTGTAAGACTATCCTCCTGACATCCAATGACTGCTGTAGACCTGAAAGGAGAACACCGGAATCAAGTTACAAGTCGGGCGCAAATAAACAAAATGCACAAGGGAGAGGAGGGGGGAGAGGCACTACTCTCAATTGTCAACTGAGCGCCAAATGAGTTTTGAAACTACTCACAGAGCAGAAGTGTGCAATAGAGCATCCCCAACCGATAAGACAAGGAAGCCAACAAGCACCTAGAGGTTGTTGTCATGTTTAGGCTGAATGTCTTCGTAAACCCGATTGAAGATTTAAAAAAAGTAATGGAAGGGCCATCAAACTCGATGTTAGGGCAAAAACAACTGAGGTCCTGGAGGCGCTACTCGACATCACTAATGGCGCGCCGATAACCAGGTTTCGCCCTTCGGTGTTAAGAAAGAAATTTGAGCTTTAGAGGACGGGAAAGCAGGGTCAAAACGAATTTATCAAATTTAGATTATGATTTGAAGTAATGCATACATTTGTGGTGATAACCCCGATTTTGAAAACATACGAGCGATATTTCATGCATTTGGCCTCGGTGAAGGAAGCACAGAGATGTCACTCACCTACGATGAGCACGAATGCCTATGTGACTGTCAGTGTAATAATCTTCGATGCTCTGTTCACGACCCGAGCTACGACAGCTCGGGAATGCGTTCACACGCTTGGCCATCATCTCACCAACCCGGGCAAGACGCAGCCGAAACGGACAGGCAAGGAATTTATATTGCCTTTTTTTAACACAACTTACCTCATTGTACTAACTAACAGTGCGATAGACAGTGCATAAGAACAAAAGCAAATGCATGGAGGGAACGTACGTTTCGCTGTTCGTACTGAACAACGGAAATTCCACTCCTGAAAGAAGGACAAAGGGGGACACGTGACTCTGCCCTTCGACGCCTGCCTCCCCTTTCTTGACCTTTTGTGCGTAGGATTAGAATGAAGGAAAAAACAATCGCACACATGCTGCGTCCCTTCATAATCCAACCAATTTCTTAGAAATGTCTGCTTGTCAGTGCGCAAGTCAGCCTGTGAGCGAGTTAGTGAACACTGCATTGACGTCATACGAGAAAATAATCCGCTTCTACTGCTGATCCTACAACTGCAATCACTCTTCGATCTCCTTTAGTAGTAAAATTTCACCCTCAAAAAAGGAGGCCCTCATGAAGCGCTAACAGGAGGTTTTAAATTACACCGCACTACAGACCGTCATAGACGACGTGAATACACGGGACCTCGCGAATGACTGCGACTTGCCACGAGGAGGACAGAATAAACAAGTTCGTGAACGTAGACTACGATTTTGCATGAAAACGATCCAAATACGCATTCCCTTTATTTATACGCAAGAACAGTGAATAAGTTGGGTCGCGAACAAATAACCTCATGAGAAGGTAGTGCAGTGACTCGTGGACACATAAATTCAAGCCAGTATTACCGCTAGGTAATTAAACTGCACCTTCAACAAATGTAAAACAGTTTGCAAACCCATTATTTCCTGCCTCAGTCAACGATACGGTAGCACAGAATTCCACCTATGCCAGTTCTGTTAATAGCCCACAGACAAAGAGAAATGAGCAACAAAAACATGGAAACCAATGCCGCTGTACGAGCGAAGTAGAGGAGGATGCACGAGATCACGGACTGCGAAAATGGGTGTAGCCACCGTCTAGGCAGCGAAAAGTACATCAAGGCCCGTCCGACCCATAAATTTTACCCTTACTGCACGAAGGGAGGATAGAAGGAAAGGGGAAAGAGGGGAGGCCTAGTCGCCATTACCGCCACCCCCATAACAAAGAGGGAAACTTCCGCCATCGGAGGTGGGCAACACAGAGGGGGAGAGAAGGCGCATTGTATGCACCAAGACGGGACATAAAGTTCGACTGAGTGCACGCGATTATGATCCCAACAGCCACACTATTGTGAAGCAGATATTCAAAGGAAAATTATGGATAGAATTCCTGAAAGGGCACAGTCAAGGCAGAATAGAGGAATTAAAATGGGGAAAGCGCAGCACCAGGCTATAGTAACAACCCAGTAAAATTGAGAGGGCTCAGGGTCCACTCAACTGCGTCTCAACACAGTATCGACGTAAAACAAAACGATTAATAGCATTCGACCCATAAGACCATGTCACATCGGATGCCTGTCCCTAGGAAACAGTTGAACATAAGATGCACCCGTCGTGAAGAGCCGATCCAACTTAACTTGAGTAGCATAAAGCTGGCGGAACTCACAAACCAATTAGGAAAGCAACTAAGCGTTAACACAGTAAAAGTAGAAATCGGGTATCTTTAGGCCTTGATGGAGAGCTAGCGTATGTTCCCTGCAGACGAATTATGGATGATCCTAAAGTTGCGTCAGCGACTCAAGTGCCCCCGCAAAGTAAACGAAAACATTTGCGACAGAATCGCTGCTACAAAGGCTGTAGCTATGGTTTAAATGAGATCACAAGAAACGGTCATCCAAGACACCAAGAATATGGCTATGTTGTAAAGCCTACTTATTACAACTGCAACACCTGAGGCTCTTCGGCCATTATAAGCAGTTAAATGGGTGCTTGATCATCAAAGCCGCTCAAGGTACATTTAGGAGGGGGCTGCATCAGCAAAACGCTACTAATCACGGTAATGGTAATGGGACACCCCGATGTTCCTACACCATGAACGACCAAAGGATAAAGTGGTACAAGGCTCAAACCGTCACTTTTACCTCTACCGCTACTACAATCGGGATGTTTTCCCCAATGCAACATCTACCATAACTATTTCTCTCGATTGGTGGTTATAAACAAAGTGCGATTGAAATTAATGCTATGCTTTTAGAGCTAGTAGGTCCGCCTACCACAAAATGCGGCGCCGCTAGTTATCATGAACGAAACACAGGCCCATCACGCATAATTGAGACGCCAAGGTCAAACAAAAGGGTTTAAACGCTGCGATAGTGGAACTTTTTAAAGGAAAACAGCGTACCTATGCGTGACCCAGGCACTCCATTTAGGAATCCTACGGGCTGAGGCAAGACTGAATACCCCTGTCAGCCCAGAAGAGAGATTTATGCCCACCGGGACCCCATATCGACCGTTCAAGTTGCACGACCCAATAAAGAGAACCTTGTCACCAGCTGAGTGTGCCAGAGTGTTGGGAAGATGCGGAGACTCAGCTAAAGTAGGGACCTCATTGTACGAAGCGTGACCCGGTGGCTGAAGGCTGTCTGAATCTGGAGTTCGACCCGCTCCTACTGAAGAGGCGGAGGATGATAAGTGATCCCCAACTATAATTTGGCCCATCTCTGGTGATGAAGGAGTGAGCTGTGGAGGGGAGCTATCTGTTTGAGGATTGTCCTCCAGGGAAAGATTCGAAAACAATGCGTCATCCACCTCTATCGTAGTTTGCATCTCGTACAGCTAATTATAGAAAATAAATTAGACGCTATGAGATGCAACTACCTCCGAGTCAGGAGTAGATAATCTCGAATCACCGGAAAACAGATCCAAAGTCCACGAAATCAATAGCCGAGATTTCATGTTGTAGGAGTCCTGAAGCTCTCCAAGGCTGTTTCGGTTGGCTGCTTGAAAACCGTAGGCAAGAGACATGTGGTAATTTGATTTACACCTTCGCATAGGATTATCCTCAAATATTATACCAGCTGAAATGAGAGGATCGGTCAATAGTGGAAACGATTATTTCCGCCTACCGTTCAAGAGCTCCTGCAAGAACACGCGACAAAGTTTCTCCAGACTCGCATTCACTTTATCGCTTGAGACGATGTACCCAATAAAATCATCCGAAGTCACAAGTTTAAGCGGAATTTCATCGAATTTCAGGAGATCAGAATGTTCTTGTATGATTTTGTCATATACATTATGAAGCAGAAGGACTTTGTCTTCCGAAATTCTTAGATTGGACAGAAGAGTAATATGTGGAGGAAACTCGTGGGCGTAATTCCACCCTTCGCTCACGGAACTCTCATCCCAGAAATCAAGAACGCTTTGGGCCAAATCCGAACGAACACACAGGAATAAGTAGAAATCCCTGTAAAAGGGTTCATCCAAGAGAGGATCATCTAGGTGAGAAAGAAGCCAAAGGGCAGCATCCGCTTCGCTCCGGTATCCAGTAGAGGCAAGAGCTTTAATTCTAATTATAAGTTAGTAGAAAATGAGTAAACTACCTCCTCATATCGGAGAAACAAATTTTCTTAAGTTTCTCTGATACTTGAGCCTCGTGAACTTTTTTCCTCTCAAAAACATCTACACGTACATCAACCGGAATGCCTAGGCTGCCCATGACCGACTGGCAACTAAAGCAAGTAGCAAAGACACGCCTTTGCTGGCTCAGGGGCTGAAACAACGGTGGTCAAAAGGTTGCTCGACCTTGGAATATAGTGTCGCAGCGAGAATAAAAGCATTTTTAGAGGAGAAATAATATTTTAACGACAACGCTCGTTAGTGTTGGAAAGCACGTATTTATTGGGGAATGTTTTTAAATGGTGCACGTTTACATAACTAATAGATTTTGTGCTAAATTAGCAAATCAGAACCGAAACAAGATTTAGCGCGTAGTAAATTGTCGAGCTTAAAACTTGTCACAGTAATTTTAGCACCCAAAACTTCCCATTAGGTTGAAAAAGGTATTAAGTTTGAGTTAAATATGCAATTTGAACCTTGGCTTACCCCAAAGGCCAATTCATGCTTCAAGGGCTTGATGAATATCAAAGTGATCACATGAACAAATTAAGGTTTTCCACATAGTGGTTCTGAAGGAAGGCGAGTGGGTTTGAAATTTCGCTTGGCCTAAGGGCCAGCTACAGCAACCAGGTGCAAAATGAATATCACGGTGACGGCCATTCATAAAGGTAATTAAATAAAATGGCATCACATATGTAATATACATCAGTGTTTAGGTTGACTTTATAGGGGAGGAGGCGGGAAGCGCATTCGAACACGAATCGTGAGAAATCCCTCAACGAGTGATATCTTCTATTCGGCTCGTCTGTACTTCTATCCTCATTCTTCCTGTATTCAATGCCTAAAAAGTCCACTGGAACTAACCTTCTCTTTAAGTTGGGGTTCAAGGGTATGCCGTAAAATTTTAAACCAAATTATATAAAGGACAACGGTTACTTTAAGATTTGTCAGGTCACTTGACCCATTTTCTCTCCCTTAGATACCAACATTCACTCCTACCTAGTGTTTTCGTATACCCGGTGGAAAGTCTCGAAACCCTACAATCAATGCAAACTCCCCACCCTACACCCAGAATCATTGAATTCCATCCTTATGAGCGAAGGAATGCTCTGTGAGGATTTCGTAGACATCTGGTTCAATGCATGAGGAAAAGTGGGTATGACTAAGACAAACATCCAGCTTTTCTTTACGTAAGGATCCTTGTAAGCCTCCGAGGCTGCTCACTAAGTGAAAGAAGGCGTCACGTTCAAAGAGAAGAGATGTGGCCCTGGCGTGGCTGGACTACATGTTTCGGGACTTGATGGCATCGAGTGACCAAATAAACAAATTATTGCAGTCTGCACGTTCCTCCACCACGGGTTTTGTGTAAAAATATCCGCCTCTTTTCTGCAATAAAAAGTTACACCTGAATAGCAATGAAGCCATTGTAATGCATTATTCGATTGAGATATAAGTGACCATATTTTCCCTCCTGCCTTTATATGTATTTTGGAGTTTAATGACCACATTTTATCGTAATTTTTTTATATCTTATCTCGCAACTAGCCACCGCCTAAATTAGTGAATGCTTGCGATTATAGCGAAGCTATGGTAGATTTCATTTACACCGTAATATTCTTCGCTACCGAAAGGAATCAGAACAAAAGTAGTTTTACAATTTTCAGACTTCCATTTTGCAGCGTCCCGAGGCTTACCATGGGGTAGTAGAAGGCATAAGTGAGGCTTAATACATGTATTCCGAAGACAATAGGAGAAATGGGGCCTCAGTGTGGTCCGAAGGCCAGCCCACGTGTACAGGGACCAGGCAAATTCCAAAGTGACCGCCAAACACCAGGCAGTCACACAAACAAAGCCTTACACTACTCCTCTCTTCTTTTTGGCGACGTCCTCGGCGCTCCCCTTTGGAACACCTTCCGCGCCAGCCATCACAACATATTCGGTACTACAAGGAGCGTCCACGAGCCATCCGCGCAAGTCGATAGACAACACGAGGGCGAGGAACCGCACCTGATCTTCTCGGCAGCTTCAACTGGATCTGAAGTTACGTCCGGTCTGACAACCAGATTCGGGGCTCTCTACATCTGTTGACCATCAGTCGTTTCCAGGAATAGACGGTGGAACTCTGGTATGCAACAGATATGTTACAGGGATAAAGGGACGAGCTACCGTCCCGTATGCGAGGACAACCGTTGTGTCATTTCCGACACCTAAACACGGATTTTGCACGGGAAATAAGGTAAAAACAAATGCAGACGCCAGTCTCAACTCCTTCGTTGCGAAGGATTCAGGGATTCTCCGTCATCAATGTTAATGCGCCTCCTTCAATTCACACCCCTTTTTCGCCTGTATCTTTATCTACTGCACTTCCATAGAGTCAGACTTCCTTCTACGCATGCAGAGTTCACGATTGCCGGTGCACAATGCCAAAATGCGTTTATTAAAGAGTTTCGTCCGCTGGTTGGATTATAACCTTCTTGTCGTGAAAAGAGAGGTTTTTTTTACTTTCTGACCGAAGGAACCCGATTTTGAGATATCTTCATCAATTGAACCAGTGCATCATCTGATCGAACCGTTGCTCGTCAGTTGTTCGTACTGCTCTTTTTCGGAAATCAGTCGAATAATTGTCAACGTTTAGCAACGCAAACGTAGGATGTCAGTAGGACAGCGGTGTCTGTTGAGCAACCCATTTTTCCACACACTATGTCGCTTTCAAAAGCACCTTACACTTAAAAGTCGCTAAGAAAATATCGGGTTCGCTTTCCACTGCCACCAGTGTAGCGTCCGAGGCTTCCCATGGAGTAGTAGAAGGCATAAGTGAGGTTTAATATATGTATTCCGAAGACAATAGGAGAAATGTGGTCTGAGCGTGGCCCGAAGGCCACCTCACGTGTACAGGGACCAGACAAATTCTAAAGTGACCGCCAAACACATAAACAAAGCATTACACATTTTGCATCCAATATTTTAATACTTGGTTTATGTGACCACCTGATTTTTGGCGGTTACTTTGGGATTCGTCAAGCCTTGGTGCAGGTGGGCAGGCCTTCGGGACAATTCAAGACCCATTCCCTTCTTATTCTCATGGTTTACAAGCATTCACTCCATCTACTGGATGCATAAGGCATGAATGGGAAGACGCTGGGCTTTGGCTTAATTTGAAGGCCGCCATAATGGTCGCTACTGATTTTCCATTTGCACATACTCTTTTCCCCTTTCTGCCTGCACCAGTCTAGGGGTGGGCAATAAACCATGGACATCATAAGACGCCTGAGATAAAGAATTTGAATGGATGAGGGGGAACGAAAGATATTATACTGGATGTAGTACTTTGATATGCTGTGTATTCGGTGTCATTTTACATGAATATCAGTAACTTTGGTGTTTATTCTGCTTTTGTTGGATGGGCTGGCCTATGGAGTGTAAAAATGCACCTCTTGTATTGCGTCCTGATAGCGATCATCCAACCATTTTTAATGTTGTAATGCTTTGCTTATGTGATCACCTGATATCTGGCAGTTACTGTAAGACTCGTCTGGTTCCTGTAATTCTGCGCTCGCCTTAAAGCCAAGCTCAGGCTTAATCCAGTTGCTCTCCATAGAATTCATGTATTCAGCTCCACTTACTGCTTCTTCCACCCGATGGGCAGTCTCGCCATGCTATACTAATGGCAATGGAAAGCGAACCACTTATGCTAGTATGTGCCGTTTATTGCATTTACGTACGTTGTGGAGGAGGCGCATTTACAGCGGTGACAGGAGAATCCCTGGAGTCTTCACAACCAACAGACCACAAGACAACCTATCAACAACTGAAGCAAGACCACCTTGGACCATCTGGAAAGGTTTCGTGTTAGAATTTCTCTTACTTCATACGCGCATAAGTGTCGAAGACGGCACTATGGGTCTCGTTATACACGGAACTGTTTCTGTTTCCGTTCACTCATTAACGCATCCGTTTCAGATTAGAGTTCCACGGTGTAGTGCTGGAAGCAACTGATGGAAAGCAGATGTATGTAGCTCTGAATCTGGCTGTCGGACCGATCGTAACTCCACGTCCAGTTGAAGCTGTCGGGAAGACCAAGTTGTAATGCTGTTTTTATGCAACACCGATTGGCCGTCACTTTAAGATTTGTCTCGCCATTGTATCCGAGAGCTGACTTCCAGGCCGTGCTCAGGCTTAGTTGCTTTGTTATGCTTGGAATGCATGTATCTTGCTTCACTTACTGACGTTTCTACCCAGTAGGAATTCTCGGGACGGTGTATAAGTATCGCTCCTCACTCATGTTGACTGCTGACTGGCGTAGCTGTCTCGTGGGTGCTTCTTGAAGTACCAAATATGTTGCAATGGTTGGCAATGGAAGTAAATCAAAGACAGCGCCAGGGAAGTCGCTCAAATGGAGGTGAGGTAGTTTGCGTGACCGTCGGATATCTGGCGGTTGCTTTAATTTTGTCAGACCCTCATGTGCTTAACCTGGTGTTCGGGACAAGGTTAGGATTATTCAGTACCACTTAATGTTTTCTCCTACCTTGTGAGAAGTCTGGGGACGCTAAAATTGCATTCTACTAATAGATGCAAAGTCTCGAGATGTTACAATTTCACTAGCAGCTTGACATGTTTACTTTGTTTATAAGTAGGATAAAGGGCTCGAGATAACCTGGTCGCAGGCACAACATAACTTGCGTATTGTAGTATTTCGCTCGTTTAACTGTCTGTATGAATGACGGTCTCTTAAATGTGGGCTGACTCCAAAGATAAGATATATTTTCGCGTCTACTCTTTCTGCCCAGCCACAAGCCACCAGCCATGCCAATTGCCTTCTACCGTTAGATAGGAAGGGTTGGGAAGATGCATGTGTTGAGCGATACTGTACAGCATGGGTGCGAGAACAAATAGCGGAACACAAAAATTCTTCCTAGTCGGAATAGATGACTTTTGTGCCAACTGGATTTAAATTTAAAGGTGGCTGATGTCGATAGTGCACGATATCTATTGATCTGGCTGACTGGATTTGTTTGCAGATAAAGCCTTTGTAGCGTCCCGAGGCTCCAAATGGGGTAGTAGAAGGCATAATTGAGGTTGAATGCATGTATTCCGAAAACAATAGGAGAAATGGGGACCCGAGCGTGACCCGAAGGCCAGCCCACGTGCTCTGGACCTAGACAAGTTCTAAAGTCACCGCCAAACGTCAGATAGTCAGACTTGTTAAGAACTTGCAAAAAATATAGCATTACTAAAGCGCAAGTTCTAATTTTTTTAAATCATGCAGTATCTTAACAGATTGTATTTTTTATATTTTACCTCAAATGGTAAAATACAAGGCTGTTACAAATTGTATTAGATAAACACACATTTTATTTGCTATATCCCATAATATCATATAAGTATCTTACTGTAGCGGCTGTTCTATAACCACGTTTTGACGTAGATTAATGTTAGTCATCGCTCTATATATTCCATTGGTAGGACTTGTTCAGGCGCTTCTTTGTATTGGTGTGCCTTCTATAAACAGTTTATTTAATAATGTGGGACATCATTTGGGATCATGGTTTGCTTCCTCATTACGCTTTTGATCCCATGTACTTATTTCATTTTAGTGTATTTTGAACCCCGTAACTTTCGAATGCGTCCATATTTTAAGCTTAAGCACATTATTACTCTTAAGTGAATTAATTGCTTCCATAAACCGTTTCCAGTGCTCCTTACGTCTCTTTGTGTTTATAGGTTATCTTTTAGTTCGTTATTTGATTCTTTTTGTTCAGGCTGCTGTTAAAGCTCTGGAGTTGGCAGCTGTCATATACTGCACTTTTGAAAATGTTCAAGGCTCTATGATTGACTGCCAGTATCCAGATGGATACATTTCTAGCGAAAATTTTAAGCTCATTGCTCATGCTGTGATTCCCCGTGCTGATTTAACTGACCAACCGATAGTCATTGCCGAATTCGGGCATTTTATCATTGGGTTCCCGCAACGCATCGAGGGAACCCAGTACTCAAGAAACACCCTCCTTTTCAATCTGTGTTTCGTTGTTCATTCACGCGACATTCAATGGCAACACTGTGACCTTACTGGACAGGATTTTCCTCTCGATCATGAAAACCTTAGTAATGGGCTTCAGCCCGCCCTGCAATCGGCCTACGAACTTACCGTCCGGAAGATTAATCGGTATTTAGCGTACATGGAAGAGGAAAATGCTGCGTTGTCACGGGACACTATCAAGAGGGCCGTTGATGGGAGCGAGGAGATACTGATACATCGATTTCTTCGTCAAATTTTCACCGATCTACGGGAAAAGGGACTTTGCGTTACCAGCTTAAGTGACGATCTTCCACCGCTTTATCTAATTGTAGGGTATTTTTTAGCCTATCAATCGCCTACTTTAATGTGTTTCCTAATCATGCTCATTTTAAAGCATAAATCAACGTTGATGCAGGAAGTTTTACATAACCTCTTTATGGGGAAATTTTGACTATTCATTTTGAACGGCTTATTCAGACTTTTGAACCTTCTGATTTGATGCTTGATTTGTGTTTGCAGGAACAGCCGTCGTTACAAAGTACAGCTGAGTATTTTACGAAATCTTTATAAGTCATACTCAAAGAATTAAAAGGTCACAGTTCTCTTGGTGCCTACAGCACCACTGCATCTAATTCTTATTTACGGTTGCACTTATGCTTCGTTTTCTGCCTCGCCAATCAATAAATGACGCTACGAAAGTTTGAATTTTTAAGTATTGCAAGATAGTAATTTTTAACCTGATTCATACGATTGGTAATGAGGCTACAGTTGTTCTTGTCCACTTAAACATTCATCCTCTGTCTCGTGAAGCAATTCACATTCTTGTTCGTGGTAGCCTACTGGAATTTGATGTAGAGTAGGTTTGCAACAGTGAATTTCGCACCGACCTTCCGTACCTGGTTTGTTGATAGGGCGCCCCAATGTGGTCTTGTGTTTTTGGTATAGGCACCATGGGCTACCATCACAGCTTCTCAAACGTCTTGCCGTTCCAATATGATGCCAATTATCACTAGGCGCCTGGATTATCTCAGCTACAGCATAAAATCGAAAGGCGTAATTATCCTTTTCAATCTCCCAACTTGTTAAGCCTGCCTTATGGTTTCTTAAACTAATAATAAGCTCTCAATACTGTTCTGTTTAGTCAATTAGGATGAATTGATGGTGTGCAAATGAATCACAGGTGTTTTGTTCGTAGCGAACACGACGAGCTATTCAATTCCCTTTCTTTCTATCAAGTTCGCTCCGCGAGCGGTGAACAACTCAGTGTCAACCTGTTTCATCCCCACTGAAGCTGAATTGCCTGCTGATTTGTGTACCCCTACGGACGGGCCGGAGGAAACTGGAGACTCTGAAGCACCGATCGGGGGTAGTGATGTTTGGCGATGGGTGCCTTCTGTTCTCGAAGACAGCACTACCGCCGTCACTGATGCCACCATTTTTGTGCGAGTCCGTCCCATTCTCACCTCCCTTGGCAACCACCTCATATATGTGTTGGAGCCGCAGGATGACGACAACCTCTCCACTTCCTTCTGGGAGACGCGAGACCTCGTTTCTAGTCGTCTCTTGCCCTTGGTCAACGGCCAACGCACTGTCGCGCAGGTTGCCGGTCTAGCCAATGTGGACCGGAGTATTGCGAGGCTCTGCCTTACTCAGCTAGCTCAGTTGGGCGTAGTCCATGTTGTGTCAGCCCCCATCTTCTTCCATTCCTCTATCACGGGTAACAATATCTGTTCAAATGACGGGGAACTCTTTGCCGTACCTGGATACGTGGGACTACCAAGGCTCTTACGTCTGGCTGTTGACGTTAAGTTGAGAGATGCCTGTTTTGAGTCGGTGGTAAGTCTACTTTACTAGCGGCTTACGATGGCGCTCGAGTTGAGTTCCGATTCCAAATTTTGTTAAACACATTGTTTAAACTTTGATAAGATGTAACTGGATTCATTTTCCTACACACACTAAAGACTTGGGCACGCTTCAGTCACCTGGTAAAAGTGGCAAATGCAAGTTATTTTGAAACATTTCGCTTATCCCTTTGTGTTTTTAGCATTGAATATTCTTCCAGGGTGGAGCGTCTAAGGACGACAAACATTCATGGTATTGAGTGTTCTACTTGTTGATGGATTTGAAAGAATGATGATGGCTGAGCGCATTATTGGTCGATGTGAAGGTTTATTTCTATCCAAGATAATCTGCAGGCATAGGCAAGCACTTGCGTGTAGGCCTTAATTTTCGTTGTCAGGGCGCCTTACACCCATATGCCCTCGACTTCAAAGGCCTACCGTTTATAACTTTAATGAATGGCGTGGTGACTGACCCACGACGTTAGGATTGACTATCACTGATAATCAGAAAGTAAAATAGTATGCGCCGTTTGTGTGTAAATGCCAAAACTCTGTTTTAGCTTCAGAATCTGAAATTTTGCTCAAGGTTGTGTCGATTCGGTCATGGTTTTAGATGGGTAATTTGAAGGAGTCCATCATAAGTAGGATCAGAATTTGTCTTTTACTCTTTCAGCTATCGTTAGCGACCAAACGGCGCCGTCTTCACATCACCGATCCACACGGTCTAGTCATGAAGATTTTGCAAGTCTACTCTAAACTCTGCGCCTCACCCTATCTCAATCTTGCCTTCCTCTTGGCTTCTACACAGTCTTTCGTAGAGCTTCAACTTCCTCCATGCTTTCATTCGAATGCAACCAGGAGTTCTACCTTACCCTGCCTCAATCTCCTTTGTCTAGTCCAGTTCGGAGAGGTGAATAACCTAATTCACCGTCTGCATTGTTACCCGATTAGTGAAGCACTCTCACCCATGGCCTCCAACGCGAATTCTAATGCGGAGGTAAGAGCTTGGAATCTTCTGCAGGACCGAATGATGGATGGGGTACAGTCAGTGGACGATCTGGTCTATGAAGCTTCTGCTTGGGCTGTCAAGTCTTCCCTTCTGAAACCAACTAATCACCTTAATGACGGGCGTTCCTGTGATCGGCAGACAGCAAGTGCGAAGACAACGACACTCCCAGATGCTGTGGTGGCGTTCACGGCGAAGTTATTGAAAGAGAAACAGGAGACTGATGATAACGCTGCTGGGAGGAGACACAACACAATTTTATCGGAGACGAACCGGGCGGAAGGCTTTTCGTCGGAGTCGGCGAGTGTTCCTATGAATAGCGGGAGGAAGAACAATGTCACTTATTTATTGTGGCACTAGAAGCTTATGCAGGCGCTCTGTTTGTACTCTCAACGGCTTTTGGGGAAGTTGGTCCTAGTTTTTGCCCGCGTTTGTTAGTTAGCCTTGTTAAGTACTGGGCGGGAGCGACAAGTTATCCGTGTGGGATGGTGCCAGGGGCTGGTTGGGTATTTAGGTCATATTCTTGTTCCATTTACAGTTTTGTTAAAACATTTTAATATATCCCATTGAAAAATTACGCACTTTTTCGACCTTGTGTAAAGGTCAAGTTTGGTGTGCAATTTCGCATTTCATCTGAGAGCTCATGTATACTAGCAGGGGCTTTACTAAAGGCAGTGGATTCGCTGTAATTTATCGAGGGTTTGTTTGCATTTAAAACCTCACTACTTACAGTCTGAAAATCAAGCCGTATCGACCTCCTGAAGATGTGGAGGCTCGCTTGAAATTAATTGCTAGACGCACTCTCCCCACATTCACAGACTCAAATGACTCTTTCAAATTTCCCAGCCGCCAATCTAAGGTTAAGGTAATGGCATTTTATCTGTTCATTGGCTCTTAGTTTTTGAAGGCTTGTATGCAAGAATTCAACCACACAATACCCTCTAGCTTTTTACACGAGCTCGAGGATTTGAAAGGAGTGAAAGATTACTTTCTGAAAGCTGTTGAGCCGGAGGATAAACTAATTGCAATGCTTGAAGAACATTCAAGATTGTCCAACTTACCCCAAAACCTCGTTATACAAGTTGATCCCATTCGATACAACCCCGACGACAAATCCTTCTTCTCTACTTCACCATTTCCCGGGAGGTCCACTATAGTCAGTGGCCTGGACACTAGCAAAAAGTACCCGTCCCATAAAGCTTCGAAAAGCCGGCGGCTGTGGATCGATGCAGAGGACCTAGTGTAACCGCCAACCCGTGGTCCTCACCACCTTTGCCCGTCTAATCCTCTTACAGACCACAATAAACTTTAGGCTCCGCACCAACTGTTTGGCCTTTTATGCTTCTAATAAAGGAATCCATAGAAGGGATAGAGTCGCGGCGTAACCCACAGGTATTGCACTGTTAAGCGAACACTCAGAAAGTGTAGGGACTAGTTCAGCTTCACAGCAGTTGTGAGTCAGCATCAGAAGGCCTAAGACTATCCAAGCTGAGAGCGTTAAAAACAGGAGAACGCGGAGAATAATTCGCAAGTACGTGCATTTATTTACATCAAAGCCGGGATACCTTTAAGATAAGTGTTACTAATAGCTTGCAAGTCAATGAAAGGCAAGGTAACGCTGGGTCCCGGTTAAGTCAACAGGACCTGCTAAAGGCATTGGCCAATCGATCAATGTCGTCGATGCTCAGAGAATCCAGAGTCTTTGAAAGTAGCTATGGGAATAAAATTCCATAATCGATTAAGCCGTTGACATTTTTCAGCAACAGTAAAGTGAAATTCACCCATCAGACACGTACACTCATGAATCTTGAGGTTATTACTTTTGCATCATGTGTGCTGTAAGATGTCTGTAGATACTTCTGTAGTATTTGCTCAAAACTTGGTGTTAAATCGGCCTTGACAACCACCATTATCCGGTCTCCTGATTTGATGGAGTAATCCTTGAGACTTCGATTCTTGTCTAACAGTGAACAGAACAGAGAGCTTACCACTCAATGGTGTTCCATTAAATATGAGAGAAATCCGCTCACTCTCAACGCCAGAGTCAGATGATATTTGTGGCAGGAGTTCGGCTACTGTTGTTGCTTCTGTCACCTTTAAATAGCGAATAAAGTGTGCTGGATATTACGTTCATAATTTTGGCCGGCTGACCGAGCCTCTTCACCGATATCTCCATCAGACCGCACGACCAAAGTACAAAACTGGAAAGTGGCCAATAGAAAGGCCAGACCTTTACGGCGCCCAAACCTTATGCGTAACGGATTGAACAAACAATAGGCGTTAGGTTAAGCATTAGCCACTACGACAAAATATTGGGTTTTAAAGGAATGCAGTTTACAAAGTCCTTGTAAACCACTATCAGTGATTTAAGTTGAGCTGCAAAAGCAAGCTGTTCATGGCAAACACTTTAGCTACACTAATTTAAGGCAATTATATTTGCATTTAACTTATTTGTTAATTGAAGCACATGAATACATTGGAAATTAATGTCATTGTATGGTATGATGGTATTGTTAGCAGTCCACAAACACGTTTTTATGCTTTATTATCGTGTGGCAGGATTTGAAGTAAAGCTTAGATCATTTTGTTGTAGTCTTTGGAGAGTTTACTAATGTCAGGAGAAAATATGGTGTTAGTGTAGAACCTTTTTGCCGTCGTTTCAAAGTGTGATCTAAGAGAATTGTCGCTCAGCGGGTGCACGATGCTTTAACCTTCATTGCGCTCATAATCAGTCCTCATAGCTGCAAAACGCACCCAGGCACCGCATATATTTTTGAAACCGTTTCTGGGAACCTCATAAGCTTTGTATTCTCAGTGGTCAAAGAAACATTTGGCGTTAACAAAATAAAATTGAAGCGGTCTGTCTCTTTTCTCTCTAAAAAGCCTTGAACTACGGATGGCACATCATCTTGCAGTCTATTGATCTGCATCTTCTGACTCTGTCGCAGTAAATTTGGGTATGGGCTCTGAGCTGTGTAAGTAGCCTCCGATCTTCTCTGCACAGGTAATTTATTTTCTGCTTAGTCGATATGACAAATACGACCTCACAAACTGAGGTGCTGCTGAAACGAGTGTTTCCTTGATCTGCATAATCCTGCTTTGACGTCATTTTCCTCAGGAAACATTAAGCGAATGATACTCTTTAAATTACTTAAACTGACGGGCAAAGCTTGAGAGTATGCTTTTTAAAACTAAGTATAGTGAGTTAGTTTCAAAAGGTGCACCACCAAAGCCGAGAGTTTATTTGCATATCGCAAAGGTCAGGCACTTCAAGAGGGATTTAAGCATCGTAAAGTCAATTTCCAAGCTAGATAAAAACTGTTAAACACTGATCATGCAATGCTTACTTATTCTTAGCATTAGTAGTTTTCGAAGCCTCTATCACTAAGGTGTTCGAATGACTGTTGTTTCCATTACCGGTCATTCTCTCAGTTCGCATATTTTCTCAAATCGCACTATCGAGGTAGCTAGACATTTTTCTTAACTGTGTGCGCGAATGTTTGTGTGATAGATGAACATGTAAATATAAAATGAGACGCGAATCGAACTGCTTTTGTTAAGCCTCCATGTGTCACGAGGCCAAGAGCATGGAAAGTGGCACCAGACGCAGATTATATAAAAAGACCTTATAAGGAAGTGTATATAACATCTAAATGAAGGTACTAAGTACCAAAAGAAGTGCTGCCCTCTCAGTCCAGCTTGAGCAATTGGACAAAAACTAAAAAGATGTGATAAGAGTAAAAGGAAATAAACTAGATAAAAGGGTGTATATATATAAATGTGGTCGAAGAAATAAGAGCTACAATAGGTTTGATAAAAAGTTAAAAAAGAAGCAAAAATCTTCATTCACTATGATTAAATAGACTATCATTATGCAAAATGGGTTAAACATTATAGCGAAGAATATTTAGCAAAAGCTAAAAAGATGTTGGCGACTAGCAGGAGGAGGAGGAGTAGAGTGGAGTGGATGGGCAGGCAGATGGACACCACGATAGGTGAACAGATAGCATGGCTGCAAATATGAGAGGATGGTGCAATGCAGGTAAGGAGAGACACAACAAAAAATAAACTAAACCTGTGAGACTACCCTAAATCTCGTCTCTTGTGAAATGCACCCCATTGTAGGCCTCTGTCCTCCTCCATAGGACGGCGACGGCCACCAAGGTCATGGCAGTTGGTGTGACAAAGGCGAGGGCACTGTGCAGGCATGTGAAAACCTGCTTAAGTGGATTCGGTCGCACGGAGTGGGTAAGCACTGTAGGACACTCGTCTTGTACGGTTCTACGGGATTGCCTCCCCAATGCGTCTCACAGCCCCACCACCTTGTACAAGCATCGCATCTATGCCACGCAACGATCACCTCACACCAACATTCCGCTTGACTGCCACCACCACCAACAACACACACACATCAGACACACAATTGGCGGTGCAGAGTGTGCACATGAGTGGCGAGAGTGCAGGAGGTGAGAGTAAGTGTTTGCATGACCGACGCCAATGGCACTGCTGCGTGTGACGACGTCGAACGTGAACGCTACAATGCGAAGAAGGCTACCGAGACGCAAACATCTGCTCTGTTAACCCACATCCCAGTCACCTCTGTTGATATGCCTCGAAGGAAGGACAGTGTCGACGAAGCCACCTTCTCCACACACCGCACATCGCACACTCTCGTCCTACTCCTGCTGCCTTCAAACTCGTCACCAACCAAGTCTCGCTACGCTACCGTTGAAGAGTCAATTGCAAGGCATCAACTCCAACACAAACTGACAGTAATGGCCACAGTCGAATGCAGAGTCATTGTTGGATGGCACATCTGCTCCAGGTGATTGCAGGGCTCATCGCATGAAGCACCAGTGTATGCAATGGTGTCGTACTGAACGATTGAATGGATTGCCGAGTGTTGTCTGAGGAAAGTGTGTGGGGATCTTCCTTTGAAATTCACCTTGCATAGAGTGGTGGTGCAGCATTAAAACCCTCACACTATCAACAATTCGCAAAATTCTCCACCCCAAAAAACGAAGTCCAATTGCACCGATGGAATGCCCACTTTCCACGCCTCTTCCTCCTCCTCCTCCTCTCGATTCTCAGATTCTGCCTTCCGTCAAATACTACAGTATTCCAGGATGGATGTGCCTCGTGGCAATGACATTGGAAGGGTGCGCGCAACGCATTCCCATGCCACAAAGATGAGTGGTCCAATGTGTATCGGCACATGAGACTGCAATGAGGAAACTGCATTATGCGTGACAGACATTGACTTGCCACACTCACCTCCACAAGGAGGAGTCACAGGAAGACCTCTGCCTTATGGGAAAGAGGCACCACGAGACGACATCCGACTGCCAGTTGAGGCCACTTATGGTGATGTTGGGAGAGAGGCTTGTGGTGTTAAAAGCACAGGAATCGCAAACACAACACCGATCTCCGTCCAAACACGTCGACATATCGTGCTTCGTGCAATGCCAGTCGGGCTTCAAGGAAACACATAGTGCAGTCTACGCAGTGTCTCACCCTAAGCATGACGCTGCCACCATCAAGCGGTTGGAATGGAGACGCTCTACTACATCCTCCTGCCTGACGTTGGTCTGTGCTGATCAACGGATCGGACGATGGGTTGTTGCATACCACATTTGCACACTACTGAGGAGAAGGAGGTGGGCGACACGTTGTGCTGCAGTGTCGTCCAGACATGCATACTCGCGCACTCACCACCCCAAAATTCACTCTCCACGCTTCCCACTTGGCGGAGGCGTGGTGAGCGCGGCAATAGGCGGTGCTATCTTGAAGTGGTCGCACTCGGTACCCCTAACAACATCGTCTCCTGGAGTGGCGTTGGCACCGCACATCAACCGGTGCAGCCACACACACGACACAGCAAGATTAGTAACGACATACGCAAACTGTGGACCACAGTACCACTCCACTGGTGGCTGTTCAACCACTGCCTTCACGGGAACTGTCAAACTGACCACTTTCAACACCACCAATTACTCGCAGCCCATCCACACTCTCGTCACTCGAGCATCATCGTCACCATTCGGCTCAATGAGGAAGGCTTGAGTCCACACTAAAACTGTCACCACATGTCACAGACCAACTTCCCAACACGCCATCCACTTTGTGTAGTTTTTACTTCCGTCTGCATGCTCATGTGCATGCATGGCAGTGTGATTGTGCGTACGTTATGGCCACTTCCTAAGCAACTCATTTCATGGTCCCTACCAGCTTCCTCTTCCCCCTTCCATCACCACCACCACCACTACCAGCACCAACATTACCACCACCACCGCCTCCTCCTGCTTCACCTGCTCTTCCTCCTACTCTGCCTGTCTCCCTCAACCCACATTCATCCATACACTGTCGCATCAACTAACGCCATGGGTGAGAGTGCAGTGTGTCAGGTACGAATGAGCGTTGTGGTTGGGAGGTGGGCAAGCAAGACAACTACTCCCCACACATTCTCATGCCTACGCTTACACTCACCCACCACATTTGCCCCTCCTACCTCCGAGTCAAGTGCATCACCTCCTCATGACATCGTCCACTGGTGGCGGGCAATTCAACGCCACCTAAAGCATACACACACACACTAGTACCACCTTCCCTCCCTCCCCCCCACCCATTTCTACGCCTTCCCACTTTACTCACTCTCGTACGCAATGCTGCGTGACAGGTGGTAGTATGTTCCCTCCCACCACTGATTCACCTTCTCCCAATCGAATACACAATGCTGCAATTGGTTGGACATACACACACTCATTCCATGTTGTAGTGGTGGGTGCTATCCACTCGCGGAGCATGCTGGGTGGCATTGGCACTCAACATGACGTACTTGTCACCAGCCGCAGGTGCACGCGAATGTCGCTGCTCCTACGTCAACTGTCACGAGGTGGAGTGGTCATGCCGCAATAGGGCGTTCCGATCCCCTGATGTGCCTCACGTGTGTGACATCAAGGTCATGTCAAATATGAGATGTGTAGGTCGTGCGTGCCAAAGTGAAGGTGCCGATGTGGCACTCAAGGTGGAGTGCACATTTATGGTGGGAGGTGGGGTGTGGTGGGGTGAGGTGAGGTGAGAGGAGATGCGAGGGTAGATGGGGTGGGTTGTGAGGAGGGGAGGGAAGGGAGGCTAAGGGAGGAGAGGTGATGGAGAAGGGAAAAGTACAATGTGAGTGTGGCAGGGGGGTGAGAAGTGTTTGTTTTGAAGGTCGGGCACTAGTGTATGCACTGTTTGATAGCATGAAAATTGGGCACGCCCTTCCGTCCGCTTCACCCTAATTCCGCTGATTCATTTTTGATTTCCACTAATGTTTTTGTTACTTTCCGTGAAAAGTGCGTATTCATAAAAGCCCCAAACGCATTAAATTAGCTTCGTTACTTGGACCTCTTTGGGATTTTCTCCTTTTTTTAGCACCGAACTTGTTTTACTTAAAAATGGGAATGCGAATGTACGGCGTACTGGGATGCACTTATCCGAAGATTGGTCAAATTTTAATAATTTTTTTAAAGTTTGGTTTATAATCTACTGTATCTTTCTCAAGGTCCGCAACACAAGTGTGACGAGGGTATTTCATAGTCTTTGAATCGGCCTAAAGTTGACGTTTTAAGTGCTCAGCTTCATCTCATAAATCATTTTTACTGAAGGACATTTTATAGTTGGAATGAATTAAAAGGGAGGGAAGGGCGGTTCATTGAACACCAAAGAATGCTGTACTGACACCTAAAACATATTTTACTTTTTCCAACTTTGATATGCTCATAAATAATTCCACACTCTTTACTGTTCTATAGTCAAGCCTTGTGCCCAGTACACGAGCCTCAAGTCAGGGGATTTAAATACCTCTTCAGAGGGGGGCAATTCCCTTCATTCCCTATGTGCACTAGTAATAAATGTTTCTTTCTATAGTACTTTGGCTTTCTGCTTCTGCAATCGCAACTAGTGACTCTACGTTGGTGGTATTGTGAAATACCTTTGCACGAAGGAATACATCTATCGTTATTTTTGCCTTTTAAATGCTTCTACTCCTATAAAAGCATGGTAAAGAGTGAGAGAAACATCACATCCTGTGTTTTGAAAGGAAGTCACGAACAGTTAGAGGAACAGGCTTGAAAATTTCGAACTGCCTTAATTGGGTGAGGAAAAAAGGATTCTCTGCGTTGGGAGGCACTTGGGTAGGCTGCTGAATGGACGGGTTGCGTTGTGTCGAAGTGAGATCAAGGTGACAGTGCTACGGCATTGCAAACCCTGCCTTACCACGTACAGCCATCATTTTGGGTTAATTTTCTTGCCATGAGATTAGCGCAGTAGCGCTCTGTGCTAAACAGAGCGAAAGTGATACAATTATATCATCCCTATTGAGTGGGTATTGGGAGGAAATGCTGTTCCACAAAATTCGAAGATGGCGTTAGTGATATGCAGAGGAGTGGACGTGAAAGGTATCACAGGCTACAATGTGTTGTATCTTCCGACAGCAAGAAACGTTTCAGACCGTTAGAGAAGCCTCTAATCAAACACCAGGCAGACATTGTCACTCCTGACGTGGTCAAACTATTGAACCTGTTTAAATTTGACATCTTTGTCATTTTGTTACTCCTTTTTTGACATCTCTCTTATCGAGTGGTACTATCTTCACTAAGAATCAGTCTTACTAAGTTATCTCCTTAATACTTAAAAGTTCACTGCAATTAAAGTAGGGGATTGCAAAGCGCTTTGTGGGCTGTTTTGGTAGTTCCTGACTCATTTCATTTAAGACACTTTATTTTGGTCCAATTTCCTCAGTTCATTCCATTAACGGCCAATGATAGAATGGCAATGGGGGCGAAGGTGCGCTGCCCAGCGCTCCAGTGGTCATCGCGTGCAATTTTAATCGAGGAGTGAGTAAGATGGACATACGCAACTTAGCGAAGGCTATAAAAACACCCCAAAATCTATGAAAGAAACGATCGCTTCCAGCAACTAGTATGCGCATTAATTCATGCAGATCGAAGGTAATAGTCACTGTGATAACAATTGTTAGCTTTAAACACTCTTCTAGAAGCATTGAATAGCCTCGACAAAGGAGTGAGACGCGCTTTTGTGGTGGCAGTATCAGTATTATGCCCGTAATGCTATGTTTATGTGACCATATGACGTTTGGTGGTCACTTTAGGATTGACCTGGTCCTCATAAATGTGTGCTGGTCTTTGGGCCATGCTCAGGACCATCTGCTCTTTCGTCTTCGGAACACATGCATCCAACTGCACTTGCTGTCTTCCTATACCGGCTAGGAAGTCTCGGGACGCTACAATGCCACCATTATTATGTTCCGTACAAAACTATTTGAGTGCAAAAGAAGTCAAATCAGGGATTGGGCCAATAGTATTGATAGAATATTCAAACCGATTTTCACGCTTTGTCAAGACATTTAATTTGGTATCCCGCCGAGGGCATTGGTACGGGAACAGTAAACTACTTCAAATGGATTAGCTTTATCAAGTCTTTTCAAGGTTATACTGACTGGAACAAACACCAAACACGTTCGTCAATTTAATCACCAGTACTGCTCCTAAATGTACTTTATAGCGGGGCTAATTACTTTGAGTCGTGTGCCTTCGTGCGTTGGCAAGAGTCCAGCCTTTAACAACGTTGCCTCAAATGAGTGTACTTTATCAGGAATTCAACTGTATTGGCATAGTCAGGGTAAAAAAAATGGTCGTGAAGATTACGACCGTGAAGGCACAGTGAAAATAGAGAAATAAAATATGGTGGTTGGTAAATCAGTGAGTAGCTTTGCCGTGGTTAATCAGGGCATTCGGTGCTGCCAAATTGAGTCAAAAATTGTAGCGTCCCAAGACTTCCCATCGGGTAGACGAAGACATTGATTGAAGGTGAGTTCACGCATCCTGAGGAGAACAAGGACAACAGATCTGAGCTCGGCTCAAAGGTTAGCTTACGCGTATAAGGACCAGAGGTTGCGTAAGGCAACCGCCAGACTTAAGATGACCACATAAAGTATTATGCTGCCTCGTTCTTCCTTTGAGTAACGTCCTCGGCCCTCCCTTAATACATCCCCGCTCCAGCTACTACAACAGCCGAGTCAGTCAACGGATACAAAGAGATTAAGTGATGCTAATTGATCTCCCCGGTAGCTTCAACTGGACGTGGAGTTACGTTCGATCCGACACATACATACATCTGCTTTCCATCAGTTGCTTCCAGCACTACACCGTGGAACTCTAATCTGAAACGGATGCGTTAATGAGTGAACGGAAACAGAAACAGTCCCGTGCATAACGAGACCCATAGTGCCGTCTTCGACACTTATGCACGTATGAAGTAAGGAAAATTCTAACAAGAAACCTTTCCAGATGGTCCAAGGTGGTCTCGCTTCAGTTATTGATAGC
>UYWX01020481.1:12346-24451 GCA_900622495.1 Hydatigera taeniaeformis | reverse complement strand
TTTCCTCATTGCAGTCTCATGTGCCGATACACATTGGACCACTCATCTTTGTGGCATGGGAAGGCGTTGCGCGCACCCTTCCAATGCCATTGTCACGAGGCACATCCATCCTGGAATACCGTAGTATTTGACGAAAGGCAGAATCTGAGAATCGAGAGGAGGAGGAGGAGGAGGAGGAGGCGCGGAAAGTGGACATTCCATCGGTGCAACTGCACTTCGTTTTTTGGGGTGGAGAATTTTGCGAATCGTTGATAGTGTGAGGGCTTTAATGCTGCACCACCACTATATGCAAGGTGAATTTCAAAGGAAGATCCCCACACACTTTCCTCAGACAACACTCGGCAATCCATTCAATCGTTCAGTACGACACCATTGCATACACTGGTGCTCCATGCGATGAGCACTGCAATCGTCTGGAGCTGGTGTGCCACCCAACAATGACTCTGCATTCGACTGTGGCCATTATTGTCAGTTTGTGTTGGAGTTGATGCCTTGCAATTGACTCTTCAACGGTAGCGTAGCTAGACTTGGTTGGTGACGAGTTTGAAGGCAGCAGGAGTAGGACGAGAGTGTGTGATGTGCGGTGTGTGGAGAAGGTGGCTTCGTCGACACTGTCCTTCCTTCGAGGCATATCAACAGAGGTGACTGGGATGTGGGTTAACAGAGCAGATGTTTGCGTCTCAGTAGCCTTCTTCGCATTGTAGCGTTCACGTTCGACCTCGTTACACGCAGCAGTGCCATTGGCGTCGGTCATGCAAACACTTATTCTCACCTCCTGCACTCTCGCCACTCATGTGCACAGTCTGCTCCGCCAATCGTGTGTCTGATGTGTGTGTGTGTGTGTTGTTGGTGGTGGTGGCAGTCAAGCGGAATGTTGGTGTGAGGTGATCGTTGCGTGGCATAGATGCGATGCTTGTACAAGGTGGTGGGGCTGTGAGACGCATTGGGGAGGCAATCCCGTAGAACCGTACAAGACGAGTGTCCTACAGTGCTTACCCACTCCGTGCGACCGAATCCACTTAAGCAGGTTTTCACACGCCTGCACAGTGCCATCGCCTTTGTCACACCAACTGCCATGACCTTGGTGGCCGTCGCTGTCCTATGGAGGAGGACAGAGGCCTACAATGAGGTGCATTTCACAAGAGACGATATTTAGAGTAGTCTCACAGGTTTAGTTTATTTTTTTGTTGTGTCTCTCCTTACCTGCATTGCATCATCCTCTCATATTTGCAGCCATGCTATCTGTTCACCTATCGTGGTGTCCATCTGCCTGCCCATCCACTCCACTCTACTCCTCCTTCTTTATATTTCTAACCTTTTAACACCTACAACTTGTAAGCAGCGTCGTAGTAATAAAATCACCTTTGCATTCTTAATTGGTTTTGGCTGATGGCAAATTTGTGATTGGGTGGATGTAGTTTGACCAGATCGATCCTCTGCTTCCTTAACACTGAATAGTGATAGCATTTAACTACGGGGGAAATCCTCTTCGAGATTGCAGTTATTGCTTTTATGAGAGTGCTTTTGCCTATCAATGGTTTGAGAAAGCGATTCGTGGTTGAACAAAGCAGGCATTTTTTCAAAGCAAACATGTTTTATTGAGTGCAACTAAATATCACAGATAAGTAGCAATAGAGGATGAACAGTGTATAGCAGTACCTAAAAGCCTATTTTTTAGGAGGGTTGAATGGGATTTAATACTCTCGTATTGCGCGTCCCACGCACTTTTTGTAGTCCTCCCAAATACCTCTCGTAAAATCAGCATTCTACAATGGAGCAAAAATAAACCTAGCAGTAACAGCGTCAATGAAAGCCTTTCTTTGACGCGGGAAACAAATGTATTTACTACTTATTGAATGAAATCGACATATGTACACATTAGATGGGGCGTACTTTGTGAATTCCTCGGGGTCGCATATTCCTGAATAAAACCATGAACTCCTCTGGACTAATGTGGCCGTCACCATCAGAGTCGAACATACAGAAGAGCGTTTGCAGAGCCTGGTCTCCAATCTCCAGGTTGGCACAAACGCGAATAGCCTGTCTAAATTCAGCTTCGAAAAAAACATATTTAAAGTGAAATTTCATACCTTGAGAAATGGGCCTATTGGCTAGCGTGTACATCTTCATGGCCATACGGAAGTCGTCAAGGTGATTCATGAATTTGTAGAACCCTTTAAAATCCTCAAGCGTGATCTAAGGTTTCTTCATTAAATACGATAAAATCAAACCTCTGTGTCTGTCGGAAGTCGACTTAATCTCGATAGGAATTCATCATATCGTGATTCAGGAAGATCAGTGTTGTGGAGCAGTACCCGAGCAAAATTCGTGGGGGAGATAGTCACACCGTTTGAGGAGGAGAGAGTAAATTCGACTTCAAGGATCTCATCTTGTAAGTTTTCAACAAATCTATGACTAATGAAAGTTCAAAAATGACATACTTGTAGAACTCATCCTTCTTCAACATTCGTTTCCCATCTTTCCCAAAAAAAATTCGCATAAGGGTGGACTGGTCAGAAAGGTTGCCTTGAGGATACTGTTGAAAACTGTCAGATTGAAATGAGGCATACTAATGAAAGGTGGTCATGGCTTGATTGCATTTGACTAGGTACGCCAGCGGAGACGCCATAGAGCTGATTCGAGTAAAGGTTAGAAACAATAACTCTTACCAAGGAAAACTCATCTGCATCAATTTCTCCGTTCGAATCCGCATCAAGAACGTTGAAAGCAACTTCAAATCTGGAGCTCGGCTCTAATCAGAATACAGTTATTTGTTCAACATGTTACTATTGAGCAACCCCAACAGAAACAAATAATCCGTAAAGGAAATAAGTCCCTGGTTCCCAAGTTTTCGAAAAAGATCGGATGATCCGCATCGAACGGATTTTTCCAAAATTTTTCTCACATCAGCAGCCGAAAGCGAGTTTAATTGGATTGCTATAAATACAAATCACTTAAGATAGAATGTACAAGGAGGCTTTTCCTGAAAAAGGGATTGCAGAAAGTCATTTGGAGTCATGTACAAAACACCACTATATTCACGTGAAGCAAAACGTCGGAAGTGTTGGTCGTACTTAGAGGTATTCTACCGTGAGTTAGATTTATTGTAAGAGCGTACGTACGCAACTTCTTTGATCATTTTGATGCAATGAGGTGGAACAAAAAAGGCGTGTTACACCGAAATAACTCATAGTAGGTGCCGTCGCAGACAGCATGAAAAAAAGGTTTCTGAAATAAGCCATAAGCACTTCCTACATATGCGCTTAACACCCTTCAAATGTCGGCGAAGTCGCCAAATGATCTAAACATATATGGTCTCAAGGGCAGATGATCAAATTTTGTATCATGGGAAATTTGGTAATTTATGAATATACAAAGGTAAAATACTAGTGTCTGCGAACAATAAATTAAAAATCGTTAAATTTTTAAAATAAAATTTTATTTCAATGAGACCTGAAAACGTCTTTATAAATTCGTAAACCATTAGGTTGAAATGCATTTACTGCCCTCAAGACACTTTGTTTCATATTAGTAAACCAAACTAGGCAACCGCTTTGTTCACTATTTTCGCCCTTAATTGTAACTGACCAATTTTTCTAGAGAAACACAAATGAGGGTTGGTATACCCATATGTTTAGGGATGCTTTGACTCTCAGCCACTGTTTATGGCCATTTGGTGCCATTTTGCCTTAGTATGGGCTTTTAGAAGTCCCAATGTTTTAATTCTGTTTAATGCACGTAACTAACTAAACTACTGGACCTTAGTTCTGCAAAACTATCTATTTTACCTTATATATTGCATGGAGGTCGCTGTAGTTACCAGTGTAAGGTCCAATGACTTCTCATTTGGCAGGATAATGTATTAGATGAGCAACAACATGTTAAAAAGAATAATTGGGAGACGCTGCCTTTTATTAGGCATAAAGGTCAGTTTACGCAACCACGAAGAAGTAAAAAACAAGGTGACCGCTAATCATACAGGTGGTCAAATAAACAAGTAAGCAAAGTCAGCTGCTTAGCTGGTTAATTATACGTCTTTGCCAAAACTGTTCCTCTTTCTCCTCTGCCTAAATGCATAAACTGCATAACTGCTATTCACAAGTGTCTTGTCTCGGCTTGCTACGATGGTGTCATCGAAGGGCTAATGAGACGTTGGAAGCATTGTGGTGTTAATTAACACCGTTTGCCCCTGACCTAGAATTTCTAACTTCGTGGTAACAGAAATGCCTATAATGACCTCCACCAACCGAATCTACTCGATACCTTAATTCCCCTGGTACGATTATAATAAAATAAGTTACAGTGGTCGTCACACATATTGATAAGATTTGATGTTTAACTGCCCAAACCTATGTGCAAATAGATATCAGCAGTGACACTTCATCTAACTTCTTTACTTGGGGCCGTGTTAGATCTCAAAGTCTCTCCTACGTATTTAGTTTAGGCCAGTCTCCCAACAGCTAGGACCTGACACATGACGATTAATGAATTCACTGCATTTTGACCTTTGTATTCAAGTTAAGCGGGACTTTAGATCATTGTAGAGCTGCTGAGGTCGAGTAACACTACTAGATCACATCGGAATGGGTGAATGTCGTGGCTCGCTCGTATATGCCACTATAGCGTCCCGAGGCTTCCAATGGGGTAGTAGAAGGCATAAGTGAGGCTGAATATATGTATTCCGAAAACTAGGAGAAATGAGGCCTGAGCGTGGCTCGAAGGCCAGCCCACGTGTACAGAGCCCAGACAAGTTCTAAAGTGACCGCCAAACGGCAGATAGTCACATAAACAAAGTATTACAGCTACACTTACGACGCCATCGCTGACGCGAATACTCACGAGACAGCAGCGTCAACAATGTCTCTCAAACGAAAAAAGAGATCTTTAGCACTTGTGCTGCAAGCATGAGTGCTGCAATGTTTGTTTGTAACTATCGGATGCCTCAGAGCTGTTTTGAGGTTTCTGCTACTATTGTTCACGGGTCTGGCCAAGCCAAGTCCTTATTTTTATTCTCCTTAACTGTCAAAATTAATACCTTAAACTACCTAATGGAAAGTCTAGGGGCACTACAGACGCGTCTGCGAAAGTTTCTTATCTACACAGTAGTGTTAAATGCATTTTTGAATCTTTTAGTTGGTTGAATTGGGTTAGTAAGTAATCGAATTCAAGTACCGCAATTAAAATAAAAAGTGGCTCTTTTGACACAGGCGTTGTCCGCACTTTGTAATTGTAATGTGTCCCTCAGTCAATGCGATTTGTTTATCCTTTCTTCTATCTTAATATGCTTGATTACGTTTAGAATTCTGTTTTGGTAAGATTAGAGCTCAATGTATATCGCGAATCTTATGGTATGCTCATTATGGTATTTTAGCTCTCCTGTGTAAACAGTAACGCTTTTAAATTTATTGGTCGTCGCTGTTGCCTCGACGTCGTGGGTGTTCTAGCATTTCGCGTATGTTCCTTGACATAATCTGCTGATTCAGATTTATGTAGCGATCTATGCGTTTGACGGATTACATCATTTGTCTTATCTATTTTCAGTTATATTTATAGTTGAGTAATGATATCTGTGGCCTTGTATTTTTGAGTTAACAGTAATTACATGTATGCAGAAGTATATTGAGGCAGCGGTTCCTTTTCCCTAAAAGTTATTATAGGGACTGTTCATTTATGTTTTGTCAAATATGCTTCGTCTTTTCCAAGGATTTTCATTTTAATTCTGTTAAAATACTTTCTAGCTACTTAAAACTTTTATCACCCCTTTCACCAAGTATCTGAAGTCATTATGAGTGCAGATCATATCTCTACGTAATTGTTTCGTTTGCGCGAGCAATCACTTGTTTCCTTATTATGCAAAACTGGTCGGCATTCGGATTTCATCTAATTTTAGTTTGATTCATTGGTTATGTACGTGCATGTGAAATTTCCTTTATCACAATTCATTATCAATTGAGCATCTATTTAATTTGCGTTTCTCAGTCATCGATAGGAAACTGCATGACCAAGTACTTCCCATTGATAGTGCACAGTCTTGATGCCTCCTCAGTTCAGATTTTATGATCAATTGATCTCCGTATCTTGGGTGCATAATTTTGTGAACGTCTCACACCTCTACCACATCCTATCTGTTTCGGCTCCTCCTACCTCACCTGCCTTAACCAATAATATTTGAGGCTTGTTTTACTTATTAGTTTTATCGTTCGTTCGAAACAATTGATCAGTTCAAATTTCAGTGTCACGATAATATCCATATCTCTTGCATTGATAGGGGAATTTTCTGCTCAAGGCATTTAAAAGCCATTTCGATTGCACAGAACCATGAGACTATCCTGAAATGACTCTACGACTGAAAGGGAGCTACAGTGTTTCCGCAGCGGAAAATCCTACTTACCGATTGCCCTTCAAACCAATCACGTGCAACGTCATTTTCTTGGACGACAAGTCCGAACTCTTTAAACTTGATGTATGTTGCATTCTGTTGCCTGTGTGCATAAAAGTAATTTAGTTTACAGATTCATGCTTTGCATCGATCCACCTCTTTGAATAGGCGGGTATGACTTCGTCATGAGTGGCAAAATAAAAGCACTGAGTCAAGTCCAATCTCTCTCACGTTTTTACATACCTGCACCTGCACAAATGTAGTCAGCACACATATCAGTCTACTGCTTTTTATTTTGCTTCAGAAGAATGCCTGTGGTCAGGTACTCATTGATCTAGTCTTCGATTTCCTCGAACTCCTTGAACGTGACTTCTTTGGTCTGCAATATAATGATTTTAATTGCAATCCTGGTCCTCTTTTGGTGAGCTTATTCAAAAGCTACCAACGTTTTGAATATCTCTTTGTGAAAGCCTACTTATTCCTAACCTTTTAGCGGTGGTTGGAACCCAAGAAGACGCTAAAAAAGCAATTGAAGGGTAAGTGCGCCTGAACTTTTCTGGTTAGGCTACATTTGGAAGGATTGGCCATTATTCAGGCCTACATTATGCAAATGGGGTTAAGAGTTGGCTTTTTGCCTTGATAGCTTTGTAGAGGACATATTTGCTGCCCTCTGCCCCACCTTATCAGTTACGCGCTAAATGGCTATCGAAGTAGTACATGTCCCTGTTATATTAGGCAGTAGAGCTTTCAGCAGTGCTTGGATGGAGTGGACATTCCAAAAGCAGAGAAACGTTTGTGTACGCAGGGTGTCAAATGGATTGCATGAGCACATACGCCTAGTGGTTACACGCAACGGAACTGTGCCAAATCACTGGCCCATGACGCACACACACAGGCAGACACTTATAATCAGAGAGGTGAGTATATGGCTGTGATTGCGAGCTACGTCGTTGTAGTCGTCCACTAACACTTGAACTGTTGTAGTCACTCACTTATCTTTGCATAATCACTCGGTGATGTAAACGTCAGTCAGTTCTAGTTACGGTGGATTGATTGGGCAGTAAAGTAGCTGTCTCTCACAGCTCTGTCACTCCCAACTTACAAGGAAGTAACTTGAAATAGAGTGAAAATATAAGGAAAACAGAGCCACACCTGACATACGTGGGGACTCGAGTAAATGACAAACAGGGAGGCAACTCATTCACTGCTAATATTATCGGATGATAAAGCATTGAGTTTGGATACTCGCAAGTCATGTCTTGGTCTACGAATTTGGTGAGTTGGCTCATGACTGGTGGTCATAAATCGCACACTTCTTGACCAGTCACTACGACATGTTATTTGATGACCTTAGCAAACAAATTTTCTGATGTACCAATCAGAAATAGGTTGTCGTTAAAGTGTGAACATCATGAAATAGTTGTTGGTCCTAACTACTGACCTTTCTATCTCATCATTGCTTCTCAATAGATTACTGTTTGTTTGTGTCTTCATCCATCCATCCATCCATCTAATCTTTCACAACCTCCTTCCTTCCTCATCCCCTTTCCAAGTGAAAATAAACCCACTCTTATAGTAAATTGTCAAGGTTAAACAAACTACCGCAACCATGTACTAACCTAGGCATCTTGTCAATTTTGAACTGACTGATATTCGACTCATTCCTTCTCTTTTCACAGGTACGACTACGCATACTTTGTGGCTTCGGGTGAAATTCTACGTCCCTGATCCACTTTGGCTGCAAGAAGAATTTACAAGGTATTTCAATTTCGAGTGCCTATTACTTATCCCTTCATGGACAGTAGAAAAGACTATTTTTGCATCAAAAATGTCATGAAAAGTACAAACCTAGTCCAGAGTGCATGCGATAGCATTTAATGCTAGCCCTCTCGATTGTGCTCAGTAAGCAGGCTTTTCGATCTGTGGATACTTATTATTAATAAACAGAGCCTCTACTGCATAAAAATTGGCATTTGGATTATTTGTGTTAATTTCTTGGGACTGTGTTTGGTGTGCCAACCTCCCTACCCTCCTAATGCTATTTCATCAGTTCGAAAGAAGGTACCCAAAACTGTCTTTACCTTCAGCTGTGATGTCTCAAGTACACCTTGACAAGGTGACAGAGTGCATCCATTTGTAGAGTAAAGCGTCCATACATATTTAACTAGTCAACATTTCGTCAAAGCAACACATGCCAAGAAGGGAAAGAAGGCTAGAAGGCGGCAAGACGACAACTTGCAGATTGTCTAGTTCACCCGTAGATTTTATAAGGTGCTGACCTCCTCCTCTCAGGTCAAAGTCACTGCTATGACCCCTCATAATGTGTTAGCTCATCGAGTTAGCCAAATCTCACCAATCCTCTTGGCTGACAGTACAGCTTGACTTTTAGGTGGTAAAAAAATTTGCTACTTTTAGGTACTTGGTTTACCTTCAAGTGCGAAAGGACGTGCTCAATGGCACCTTGGTAGCACCGGCTCCCATTTTAGCGAAAATGGCTGGTCTTTGCCTTCAGAGTAAGTGGGGGCGTTCTACTGCTATGCTTGCAGCTCTGAGAAGAAAGGCGTTGACTAAGAATTAGCATTTACTTGACAGTTGTTCACATGACAATTCAATCAATTTCACATGATTCGTATCTAGTAGTGACCTCCACAATGCCTGCCGAAGAATATTGTAGCCAGCTTCAAAGGCTTGATTGTCTAAAGCATAATTGAGGGTGAAATACTTGACTTCCTAGCCTAACTACATACCTTGACCTTTGACTCCTGCATCTTTTTGTTTATTTAAGCACTCAAGCTTGACAGCAATAAAGCATCTTCACCAAAAGGCGAAATAGGTGAATTAATAGGATCTGAGTCCCCTTGCAAAACATCAGGCGGGTTCTTGTTAACCATCTAGGGGCTGTGGAATTGTCCATCATCACAACGAATGCGAAGCAGAGAGGTTGTTCGGAAGGCTTAAATTTGCGTATTTAAGTCCTCATGGACAATCTTCGTTATCATTTAATGACCTTTCTTCAAATGTAGAAACTTGGGTCTCTCAAAAGTTTGATATTGATAATCGTGTCTTTTCGACAATCTAGGCGAGCTTGGCGACTATTCCACAGAGGAATGCAAACCGGGCTACGTGAATCACATCCGTCTGGTGCCAAATCAAACGTCCGATTTTGAAGCTGAAGCCGTTGAAGCACACAAGTCTTTCCGGTAAGAGTGAGGCGAATACAACAAAACTAAGGCTTCATTTTAACAATTTTATGCTCCTTCCTGTTAAGGCGTCAATGCTGTGCCAGTGCTCAAGTGCTGTGCTCTTTCAGTCGTAAAGATCTGGCGGGAGTAATAATTGAGTAATTGCCGCAATGATTGGTTGTTTCTGGCGTAACTACTCACTTTTGTTTAATCACACATTTAATTTCATCGAGAATGCTCCTCCAACCTCTCCTCTCTTTTTTTTTCGTACAGCTCCTATGTTCCAGCTACGGCTGAGTTAAAGTACCTCTACATAGCAAGGCGCCTTGAACTCTACGGCATTCATCCACAAGAGGTGACAGTAAGTACTGACCATTTCACTTTTAAAATTGGCTGAATCGTTTTGGATTGCAGTGTTTCTCGTCGGTCAACTGAGTTTCAAGGTTGAAGTGAGCCAAATTTCCATTTGGGTTCAGTCTTGACATCGCCCAATTGAAATTGTAACATGGTCTTTGCTATGGTAATCTGGAGGTTCGCTTAAACAACGCTGATGACCTTAAGAGTTCACTTCTGATGTGAATGGGTTCTAGGTTTTCTGTTTCTTTGTAAAAACGTGAGTTGGTTTCGGTGGAATTTAAAATTGATGGATGTTTGTCTGATTGATGGTGTCAATGGCAGATGTATTGTGTGTCAGATCATCCATCGTGTTTCCCGGCGGTAGGTGTTGTTGGAAGAGCTAGATAAACCTTAGTGGTATATTTAGGCAGCTGTCATCAGTGGAGCTTATGTTCGTGGTGGCTTCTACCTCTTCTAAGGCGCAGTTACCAGAAGGACATACCGGTATGAGGGGCTCGCCTTCTCACGAAAACGGTGAATGAGAGAATCTGTGAGCATCCTCAACCTGAGCCCTAGTTCATCAAAGAACTATAACCAGCCATTACAAAGTCTTAAATGTTTTGTTTCACACTGAGAGATTCTCCTCATTATGGTACCCTAGAGTGGTTTGAATCATGTTTTTAATGCTGTCAGTTGATTCAACCTCCTTGCTTAAATGTTTATTTAACTAATCGAGTCTTCGACGGTTTAGCACATCGTAAACTTAGTTTAATCGTAAAGTGATGGCTGTCAATGGCGGTGTGATTTGTATCCCATACTCGTAATCCTTCAAATATGCAAATCCGCGAAAAAGTTTACAAGCACCACATTTTAAGGGGGGAGTTACAGTTCATTCGCAAATTTACTTTTTCATACCCCGTTAGAGCACACTTCTTTAACACAGAGCAGTTAGTGCACAACTTTCTTTCAGTGGGATCAAATTACTAACACTTTTGTCGTCACCGTTTTGCCTGCCAAACCGTAGAGGTGGGTGTCGTTCTCTGTGTTTGCTGTATCATTGAGTTTTAATGTGTTGAATGCCAAATTTGTCTGCAGTGGACCTTTTTTTATTGTTGACAGGATCGAAGTCGAACGAAGCTGCGAATTGGAGTGTCTGCTCAGGGAATCAGTGTGTTTCGAGATGTGCGGAGAATTCTTCTCTACGGATGGTAAAGCATAGTGTCTGACCTCTCAGTAACATTTTACTTTATTTACACGCAAAACTTGCAAGGAGCACAAGTTTCCACGTGGATGTATAAAAAAATGTGCACATGGGAGTTTCATTGCATCCTTTTTTTTATTTTAGGGAAAACGTTGAGAAGATAGCCTTTTCAGGGAAAACTTTTTCGGTCAATCTCAAGCGTCAACCAGTAAGTTGCAGCTCTCTATTTAATTACATACTTGCTTTTTAGGTGACGTTCATTGTTTATGCCCTAAAAGTACACATTCAACTTCCCAGCCAAATAATTTATTTTTATTACCCCTTAACGACCTTGACCTTCAGATAGAAGTGCGATTGATCAAAGTGATGAAGCTATGCAAGGCATTTCCTATGCAAAAATAATGGCAGAGATTTAATTCAGTTAATTTCGACAGTCCCTTTTTTCTGCAACTATGAATTTCGTCCTCTCCATTGAATCATTTCGTTTCCTGTCCTATTTCGCCGACGATAAAGGGATTGTCGGTGGAGCCAACGCAATTGGGTTTAAAGTGCAAAAATTTTGAAATCAACTCGGTCAAAAAAAAAGGATTTGGCATGCCTAAACGGTGCAGAGGATGACAAATATGTAGACTTTGAGGCTTATTAACATTTTCTAATTTCATGAATTTCAAAGTTGATGCGAATGTGGGTCTGTTGTTGTATCGGTCTCATTAAACAGGGATGCGGATCATTCTTGGTAAAATTATTCTCCCATCATCGCAAACCGTGTCAGCAGCCATCTCACTTGGTCTTGGATGAGGTTTATTTAGGCATCATTTGAACCAAATTTTATCGCTAACTTGTAAATGGTTTGATATGGCATAATTGGAACCCTCACTTCCTGTTTCAGTTGCTGGGGAAAAAACTTTCTTAACCCTCTTTGGTCGAGGCCATTCCTTGGAGTTGGCATCTGTTGAGTTTACTCCCAGGATGCCTGCAACTTTCTCATTCTCTCACTTCTTTTAGAA
>UYWX01020481.1:0-12167 GCA_900622495.1 Hydatigera taeniaeformis | reverse complement strand
TTTTTTTGCCTTTGTGGTAGACTAAAACATCTGAAGGGCTATAGTGAAGCTCGATTTCTTTCTCTGCCATGCTTGAGGAGTCAAAGTGTGCTAGTCCCCGTCTCTCTGTGGTATGAATCGCTAAATATGGCTATGGCCCTCTCTTTCTCACCCTGAAGAATTGAAATACATTTCTTCGTAAAGGCAGCCAATGCAAATTTAATTCTGTAAAGTAAGGCCAAAGAAGCACACGCTCCGACATTAATTTTAACCAAATGTATGCATCGAGAGATGATGCCTTGTCCTTATCTAGAGAATCTATGCTTAAAATCGGCTTAATATCATGAGTCATGGCAAATGTGAAGGCCATCAGGTCATTTATAAAGATGTGATTATGAAGAAAGATTTATTACTGATCCACAGAGGAAGTGGTTGGGTATGGATATAAACTAGTGCACATCCCTTAGCATGTTGGAATTCTACAAATGAATGTAGGTCGAGTGCATTGATATGGTATAACTGTAACTGTCCCTTTCCATCAGAGACCAGCCAGCCTGTCAAAAATGGACATCGGATTTGAAACCTCGAAAGCTGTCACAAGTGGCAGGCAAAATTACACTTCTACCTACTTCTTCAACTCTGCCAAACACGCCAAGGTGTTTTGGCAGTCTGCAGTGACATGCCACACCTTTTTTCGGGTGAGAGAACCCGGCTCCAGTGGACAGACATTCTCCACCCTTAATGGTGGCATTCAGGCCGTACCTATCTCGGCAACTTCCCATCTCTCCTCCTCTGCCTCATCTCCTGGTGGCTTTTCTCGCTTCTTTCGCCTGCGTGGAACTGGAACTCGTCGCAGTTTAAGCGCGGGAACAGCCAGTCTCGGTCTAGAGCGTACCATGTCGACGCTGATGGAACTGCGTCGGCGCTCTAAGAGCATTGAACACGGATTTTTCAGGTGTATATCACCTCACTACTAGTGTCAATTACGTAGGACTAAATATTCGGCTAGCCACCCTGAAGACTTAGAATATTATGCATTTTTATTGCTTAAATTTTCAGACTGTTGCGGTAAGTTACACACCCACCTTGGTCGGAAATCTATTCCATGCATTGCTTTGTGGTTTGGCCTGGTACAGTGATCGGGCATGCTTTGCTTTTATTTTATCGCGATTTCAGCTAGGCTGATTGGTGAAATGGGGGGTGAGTGAGGAGTTATTGCCTTATTTTTCATTTCCTCTTGACCAGAGGTGTAAGTCGCCGTTTCAGTCGGCGTCGCAGCTTTGCAGCACCGGGGAGGACTCAATCGGTGGGTCTGTTAAATGCCTACGAGTTAAGGGATAGTTTTGGTATGCAAAGCATACCCTCATTGTTGGATGAAGTCTTTCCGCTGCCAAAGGATCCATCAACGGATTTGGACACGACTTCCACACCTGAACATGATTTGAAAGGACCTCTGCATCCACCTTCCTCTGAGACGAAACCGATTGTTGGGGGCAAGGACAATCGCGCATTTCCCCGGAAGTTTAGGTCTTCTGTTCCACCACTTTCTAGGGTAAAGAAGGCTCACGTGGTTATTGGAAGTTTAGACAAGATTTGTGAGTCAGATTTGTCGTCTTTTAGTTAAAGGAACATGACCTACTTCCGTCACATACCTGGGATTTGGAAGGGGAAATTAAACCGAATGCGGTGGACAATCAAAATATTCCTCCTCAGGTAATCTACCTTTCGAGATGTTGCTCTTCATAGAATAAAATGGTGCAATCGGCAAGGTGATTGATTACCACCTGATTGTTTAATCGTGTATCCACTTACCCACTAGCGACAATACCCCTTCACCTCATTGTTGTGGCAATGAATTAGGCAAATAAAAAATGAGAAAAATGAAAGATATTTATTATTAAAGGCTGCTATTTCACACACTCACACACCCGTCTCGGGCGTAAGGCACACACACACGCACAACTGCTGGCCTATGAGCGACGACATCTCTATGGTCTCGTAGCATCGCTGACTTGAGCCGAAAAAAAACCTCCACTAGCACAGGCACAATCTACCAGCATGTTTCCTACAAGGCAGTTCAAAAATTTTGAAAAGCGATCACGTCGTCTTACCTTCCCTAGTAAACGGATCATTTGCAGGGTGCGTTTTGAGTAGCTTACATTGACTTCAAATAACCCATCCATTTGCTCGATTCTTATTGGTCAATGTTGATGAAGAGGTTGAAGAGGAGGCACTTCTAATCATCTTAAGTGGCATTAAAGCATTCACTTTCTTGGTGCTCTACTATTATCAGGATCGCTTTATTACCACGACTGCACACAGTAAAAGGAAATTGTTTCGATCTGCTTTTTTTTTTCTTTTTACATGGTCCAGTTGCTATTCCAATTGGTTACAGCATCTGCTGATTCGGAAAACAACAATTTATCAAAGTTGTGTCTTGTACTTTTACCTTTTCCACAGTCGTTTATTTTATTTTTTTTCTTTTGGGTTCTAACAGACCTGTAAAGAAACGCGATCTCCTAGCCTTTTGGAGAAGGCCTGTGATGTGAGGCGCCGCAATTGACTCCGAACTGAGCACATATTTTCTTCCCTTGAAGCCACAAAATGTATTTTGCAGATTCTTCCACTCTTGTTTGCATAAAGCCATCATGTCAAAGGTCATCTATCCCAGATTGATTGTGCCGGCATTCCTATCCTGCACGCCTTCACAGAAGGCGCCCTTGATTAGATTTATCACGATCTCCGTTGAGGCCAAACGTTTCTCTTTTTTTTTTTCAGCGCACTCACATCCACTTACAAGAGACACCATATCAATGGGGAACAGGAAACACTTTAGGCTAATCTGTTATCACAATAGGACTTAATGGTTATTGCTGTTTCATAGAGTCTAAAGACGCATAAAATCCTCAAATTTTACTCGTTAACTGGTAATTAAATTTGAAAAGCGTAATACGATAGACTCGGGCCTGAGATCTCACTCCACTCTTCCTCATGTGATCATTCCTACCTCAGTATGGCTTGCCGTCTCGAGCCTTCTCTTGCATTCTCCTACCAACATTGAGATGCAGTTTCAGTTTCCAGTAGGAGGACATCATCTAGACTAGCAGTTAGACGGGTGGGGTAGTGCGATTTGAATAATCTGGACCTTTTTTTTTGTCTCCTCCTTCAACCAGTCTGTTATCTCTAACTGGATCAAAGTTGATCAACAAAACTGTGCATATGTGGGCCATCCTTTTGAAATTCCACTCGTCTGTGAACGATTGTGTTCTCCATTCTCACGAAACTGTTTGTTGCACATGAGTTATGTTTGCATTATATGGAATCCGGTGTGCCACCCACCAATAAAATGATTACAGGTAAGATTCATGCATTGGGAGGGGTTAACAGAACTACTACGACCGCCATTATTTAACTCCGCCAACTTTGATTGATGAAGTCTTCCAACATCGAGATGACACCTTTTTATGGAGGTTTTGGCGCCTTTAATGTCACTGTCAAGCCACTTTTGTTTCATCATCCACAACACGTTGTGACATGGGTGTGTTCATCACCACTATTGTCTATCGCTTTGATAAACTTTGTCTCAATTGAACCATAATTGGTAGTAAAACATCCACAGTCCACCCTTACCGTTGAACAACTCTCCAACTCTCCAATACCTTTCAACACTCCCAACTACAAGCATTCACTTTTCCCTTTTCTCTTTCAATATTAGACATCACCGATACCGAAAAAGGAGAAAGGAAGGCTTGGCGACTCTTCGTCAATCAATGAATCATCTCCGGAGAGGAATGTCCAGAAAAGGCGAGACACAGGATCCAAAGTTTCCACAGCCACTCGCGAAGATGCTGTGCTTCCACGTCCAACCGCCTTTTTTTCCACACGACCTGGTGACCACCTTTCTGACGAGGCCAGACAGAACTCACGAATTGGCATGGGTCTAGCATCTAGAATCAGCGTAGAAAAGTCGCCCTCAGGTAGGCACTTATGGAATTTTAAAAATGTGAGGGACCGCTGTTTGAGGCTCTCCTTCCTAACAGCATTTTGAAACCGAATAATCTGCTTTGAAACTAAAACTATATTTGAAAGATATGAAAAGCTTTAAGGATATTGTGAGTCTGTGGCGTGCATCGAACTGTGTTTAGCAACCTTTAAACAGCTTGTGTGATGAACTTGGCTTCAAACCAGAAATTGGTTGGCAACGAGTCCTCCAAAATGTGCTCTAAACTCACTGAAGATCATAGCAGATGATTTCCGCAATCCTAAGGTAACAAAGACCTCATGAGATGTCAATGGCAGCAAGACTCGGAGTCGGAGGAGAAAGTCAAGCCAGCTCTAAAGAATCAACCTACCAAGTGTCCTCGCGATTTGCAGTGACTCTCGATGCTTAAAAATGTGTTTCCGAGAGGATTCTGTAAAATCTTCTCTTACGAATGACAGACTGAGGGATACAAACTGAGTATATCGATAGAAAAGGATAAAAAAATGTATTCTTCATTGGTTTATTATAACTAATAGCACAAGTTCGAAGCTCTTGGCTGGCGATTACATGTAGATCCCATTTTCTTTAATGTAGTCTTGGCTTACATCTGCAGATATTCTTCCATGTTGGTTTCGAACATGAAGTTTAGTTCAAAGGTGGGACCCAAGGTCCCACCTTGCAGCCACATCAGCAATACTTATCCTTACTTCCTCGCTTTATGCAACACATTTTTATTTTCACGAAACCGACTTGTTCACCTTGAAAAAAATGTTAAAACAATCTTCCGTGTTGAGCCACTGCTACTGCTAATATATAAGTAGTAGTTAAGCGCAGTTGTTGAATTTGACCGGGTGCGTGTCTTAAACACGGCTGTTTTGAGTGTAAATTTTGTTTGTTTCCAAAATCGAACAATTTCGTTCCACCATACAAGAAAGCTTTTTAATGACCTTTGGACGACCTTAGAGGTAAATGGTGTCACTTGACACCAAAACAACACTCTTCTCCCTCATACATTTGTCTACAACGTCCCCTTCCTCCCACTTAGCGCACTTCTGTTTGAGCCATCAGGCACCAATCAAAGATAATTGCAAATGAGGAAGCTCCGTTTAACCCTAAATTCATTGTTACATCTCAATTCTTCTTCTGTTTCCTTCCCTACGCATTGCTTTTCTGATTCTATTTGGCTGTCATAAGTGGTGGCGGTGTCATTTGTTTATAATGAGTGTTAAAGTCCCCTCTCCATGCCTCTGCGATTTCAAGTAGTTAAAGTCTGGTGTCGTGTTTGTTACTATTTGCCCTCTTTATTGAGGAACTTGACCTCACTAGTATAGAATCTCAAGTTTCTCCTCCACCTGTAGCAAGCCTTATGCACATAAAAGTACAATCTGTGTGGATTAAAAAAGAAATACTGTTGTGCAGTCTCAAAGAACTATACACGGAGAGTCTTGGAATGGCACACTTTAACAACTTCAAACCTGCTCATGAAAGTCCACATCAGCACAAAGAAGAGGGAGGTGGAGACACTAGCCTTCCAAAATCCTTTTTTTTTTATTAATGACATCCTACGGCACAACGATTGTTCAATGAATTGCTCAGAAACTTCATCAAAAGCGTTTTTATTGCTGTGCCTTGATGACTTGCCTAGGCACTTCAGTTGGTATGAAGTAGGCTTGGCATATCTGTCATCACTGAGTAGACTGTGATTAGCATCTAGAAACTCTCTAATCTATGCCCTTCTTCAAATGGTGCATTTCGTTTCGCCAAAACCATTATTATTATAGCGCTGATGACGATGAAATCCTGAGCCGAGCAGATGCCTTAACTAAGCATTGTCCTATCCTGCACCTCATCTCATCCCATCAATTGCCACGCCATTTGGTGTCAAGAGTCTAAAGTTCTGGTACACCTTCTTTTTTGACCCCTTCAATACTGTCCAGCTGTGGGTTCGGTTCACTTCACACGACACTGCCCTCATCGTCATTGTTGCTTCGATGGTTCCACGTAGGATAGCTTTGGAGCTGGCAGGCTGACAATTACGACTGCCAAATTTTTGCCTGAGTACTAAAAGAACACGTCATAACACGAAGGATGGGGTAGGGTAGGCGGCACCCTGTCATACCATGATTGAGAGTGCTAGCCGTGATGGCACACCCCTGAACTCAGGGGAGTGTACTCAGTAGATTCATGCTAGACTTACTGCTAAACTGCAGTTCTACCCTAATTCAATGTCTTGACGGTTGTCGAATGAGCTCCGTCCCATGTACTCAACACAATGCGGTTGTTGAAGTATGGTGCGTAATTGCTAAGTGGTTGTAGCCTCCCTTCAAAATTGAAGTCAACAACCAATCAGACAGTGAAATGGCAAGTCATATCAGTAATTCACTAATTGAGTGTGTCATGACGTGGTACCCTAGTCTTAATGATAGCACATGCTATCATCAAGTGTGTTGCCGCCTCCACTTCTCACTCCTTCATTCACCTTCGTCTCTCAGTAGTACTGAGTGGACAAAAAACGAGTGTGTGGTTGTTGGAATAATCGTTGAAGTGTGTAATGCGGAGGTTGAGTCCGTCTCAATTTCAATGACTTGTATTTAATTGGGAAGGTAGTATCACGTGGGGTAGCTTTTTTAAAAAAACTGTGATTAATGCTGACAATCCAAGCCTCTTCACACCCTCACTGACTAAGAACAGCATGGAAGGCAAACAAACTGGTGTCGCATGACGTGATTCAAGGCTCGACAACCATTTTGCTGGCTTCAACCATTTTGTACATTATCGTTGATTGGTCAAGAGTATCACCGCTTGGTCTCCAACTACCCACTTGAAAGATTGTAACCGAGATTTTGGGGTAAAGAACCACAACTGGCACCGTCTTCCCTGACACACAACACAAGCCTGATCCGTGGGAAGATTTCCAGCCTGAGGATGGGAGGGAGGGATGGAAATGCTGCCTCACCTCTTCCACCGTACTCCCACCCATTTGACTCGCATGTTCACATGCGAAATGGCGGAAAGTAATTAAAAAAGGAGGCTAGAATAAAAGTGAGTTATAAAAGTGGATGCTTAGGCGAGGATTTTGGCAATAAGAACGAAACGATCTCTAAAGTTTGCCTTGAGAAGGGATGCTGGAGCATGTTGATGCTTGTTCCAGTGAACATGGACCATTGTTTTAGAAAAAAAAACGCACAGTTTTACTACCTGAGTCGTTGCCAGCACTGATTTACAGATGTAATTTTTTCCTTTTTAACACCTGGCTCTTACTTTCCTTCTGTTTTCTCCTTTTAGTTCGGCGGTCACTGGAGAGTACTAATTCAACGGTTAGTAGTATATTTGTTATTGCACTTAGTTTTGATTGGCTGGTCTTACTTTGGTCGATTTTTTACTTTTTTTCCTCCCAAAGTGTTGGATTGGCAGCTATTATTACGATCGTCGAAAATAAGAGGCCGATTTCTAATGCCACGATTCAGCATTTTTTGGTTTCCTTGCCCTCAATGATAAGGCTAAATCATTTCTTTCACTTCCTTTCATTCTCATACGCATTTCATGACCGAGTACTTTTGTAAAAAAAATAGTAAAATTGTCAACAGCTGTCGTTGCAAGTATCAAATGGAGCGTACTATGCGTCCTCCTCCTTCCCTCTTGGAACCCCTTCGCATACCCTCTTCCTTTTGTCCTTGGGGAGTATGAACGAAATGTCAGCGTTCGTGCATGTTTTAGCATCAAAGAAAAGTACTATCATCAAATTACTTTTGAGTTTCAGTTTGGAGAAAGTTTATTGCTTCCTATGGGTGGATTGTTTGCTGGCTAGGCAGAAATACCGTTTGAGGAGGGGACAGACGAGGCAATAGATTGGAGGTTTTTGGGGAGGAGGAGGAGGAGGACAGAGGCGAGGGGGGGGCAGGAGAGGGAGAGGGCGATAATGTTGAAGGGGCTTTAACACCCGTCACATTGTCACTCATGTGCCTCCAAACCGACAATGATGAGAGGTTGATGAGTGCGTGCGGATAAACACACGCACGCGTGCACACACACACACACACACATTCAAACATGCAAACAATCAGAGGCTTGCGTGCGAGCACCCTACTCTGGATGCTGTGCTCATTCAATCGATTGGTATTTAGGAGGCTTTGCCTAATTGGATCAGTATAATTAGTTTCCGTGGCAGAAAAACCAATGAGATCATTATTGTGGTCTGTGTGAACACACACACACATGCGCACATACGCCATCACCGCATTGCAAGTTGGCATTTGATGGGAAACTGGGTGAGCCAGAAGGCACCACGTTGACATTGCCACAGACTTACAGAGACAACCAAGGAGTATGAATGGGAATAGTAAGCCTCACTTAATCTACAACGACACCTTTCACGACAGTGAACGCAATATATCACAACTGTCCTCCTCACCGGATTGCGTCAGCGCCAACATTCCCGCACCCCAATTGCAGTGCTCTCCCAAGGAGGGATTTAATTCTATTCTCAGCTTCTGGTCCGAGATGGAACAAGCCTCCAGTCGATCCGCTTCTGTAACTACGCCTCGGTGTACTCTGCCCATGACAAATGGATTTTCGCGTCTTCGAGGTGTAAATGGACAGCTTAGTTCAGGCACTACCAGTGACATGGACTCCATCTCAAACTCAACTAGTAGTAAGCCGTTGACAGGAGAAGCGGTAAAGGCTCCAGACTCTTCTGTTCCTTCCATTCACTCCGAGGAGTCATCCGACATTGATAATCTCAGCACGACTTATGAAATTGTTGTCCCTCCTAAACCCCCTAAAATCATGAAATCACAATCCACTCAGCCGAAAACTTTCCTTCCCCCCAATGGTGTCAGTTATGGAGAGTACACCAACCTATCGGTACCAGCTAATCCACAACCACGATTAATTACAATAGAAAGAGAAGAAAGCCCTCCCATTCTACCTCCAAAATCACCACTTTTGCGTTCAATTTCCCGAATTAACGGAGATGAGAAATCATCACGGACACCTTCTCTGAATGGATGCAAAACAATGCCACATTTGAATGGAAATGGACATGATTTTGAGGCAAAACGCAAATTGTCAGTACAACCGGTAAAAGTCTCTGCCATAGACACGCCTGTCAATTGTGACAGTAAAGGCAATTGTTTCAATCCCAAATTTCGCTATTCTTTTCACCGACCGCCAGAAAAACCCCCAAAACTCATTTCTACTCGATCCAGCTCAGTTTATCCCCGGGTTCAGACCATGTCAACTGAAAAGCCACTTAGACCGTCATCAGAGATGCAGACTTCCAGAGGACTTATACAAGTTCGCTATCCAAACATGAGCATTACCAGTTCACTTTCGACCTCAAGAATGGAGGCTAATCCCAGTCCCACCAGGACGTATTACAGACCTCCTCCTAGGCGCTTTTCAACGTCTAGAATCGAGGGTCCAAGTCATCATCATCATCATCGTGGTTATTCGAATGGCGAGTCTAAGCGATCCAACAGCCATATTAGTACATCACCTTGCCTCTTTTCGGGTTGGAGGAGTTCTCGACCAAGTGTTAGTTTGCTAATTTTGTTTTAATTTGCTTCCCTTTCTATTACAGTGTTATCCTATCCTCCCTCTCCAGCCTCTGAAACATTACGTGAGCCATTATTGTAGATGAAACTAGATTAATTTAGCAAATCATTGTAGATATCTCCACTCAGGCGTATCCCTTCGTCTAACCTCAGTTCTCCCATGCATATTCAAACTTGTCTCTATTTGCATCACCTTGTCATCTTGCTAAACGGCAAGCGTATGGGATTGTAAGAGGAGGGGTTTGCGACGGCCCTATCTCCGCATTTAGGCAATGGTTTCATTTGCAAATGATATTATATGTGTCTTGCGTCATAAGCATTGTCGTTTTATGTGACAGTCTTTGCGTCAGAGTTGGTGTGATACTCCCCATTTGCTCTCCTCCTCTCCACCGTACTGCCAATTCATCCTCTCATTTACCTTTTTCGTGATTTAATTGCATCATAGCCACGTGCAGTTGAAAGGTACTACAACCCTCCGAAATGACAATGTCTCCATAATGGAAGTGAGCCCTCATGACGCAAGGAGGGTTGGAGTGGGAATGATGACGCTCCTCCTAGATGCATCCACACCTCGTAACCTTGAGCCTTCAAAATAGGTCTCATTAACTGTGCATGTCTCCTTCCGCTTAGCTGAGTAATCACCGACGTCAAGGTGACGACCTCATTCCCAGGAAGTGTTTTATTCGTGTCATTGAAGTGAATATTTGCCTAATCCGAAATTTAAAATACAATTCTCACACATTGGCGTCTCAATCACATGACTTTTTGTGAAGGTAAAATAAAAAGGAAGCATTTTCTTTGCCAACAACAGGTATCACAAATTAAATTACCAAATGTGTGTGTTTGTGTGCTTCATGGAAGTGTGAAAAAAATAATTGTGCATTTCATCTACTCCAGCATGTTTCACGCATAAGGTCATCTGCAAACCTACATGAGATTGTTATGACCGTGCTGTACTTTAGGGGTAATCACGTGTAGCTGTATTCTCTCTCTCTCTCACTCTTTCTCTCTCTATTCTTACACTTCTCGTCTCTCTTTGTGTAGAGTGAGATGAGGCACCATCCGTCCAATAAGGCCTCCAACAGATCCACTGCTGCTGCCGGTGGTAGTGGCGCGACGGATACGTCGTCGAATAGTCCCAACGCCTCCGATGAGAGTTTGGTGACTGTGCGAATTTGGCCCAGTCCAGAGGGACAATACGGATTTAATGTGCATGGTGGAGTTGATTACAAAAAACCTGTCATTGTGACTCGGGTTGGGGAGAATTTGCCTGCTGGTACTGCCACTCCTCGTCTGCATCGTGGTGATCAGATAATTCGTATCAATGATCGAGACATCTCTGATTACACCCAAGATCAGGTCAGTTCGCACTACAATAGGCAAGTAAATCATGTGATGACACATTGACAGCTCTTAGTGTAAGTATAGATATGAAGTGTACCAGTTTGTTAGTGACGTCTACCATGGGGAGAACACAAAGAGGAGTCGCATTGTTAACTCACACCTCTTGGTAGTCAGTTATTTCATGCAATGCTCCAATGACATGCGCCTACTTCTCATCACCTTTGACCCACCCTTTGACTGTGAATGACACTGAAAGCTGTGACCTTGCCCCATTTTCCACCCTCAGGCTGCATTTCAGCAATACCTCCTTCTAATCCTTATTTTGTCATCAAAAATACTTCGTTTTTTTTTGTTGTCTTGACAAGTCCTGACATATACTTCACCTCAAGTTTGGAGACCGTTTATAAGAATGTTACTTTATTAATGCTTGTAATGTTTAAACTGATACTTCCATCTGCAAGTAATTCTTTTTATCTTGTCAAAATTCAGGTGATCAGTACCATCCAAAAGGCGGCGAAAAGTCGTACGGGTTATTTGGAATTGGTAGTGAAACCTGACAGTAAGTAACTTGGTAATTTCTTCTTGCCGATTTTATACAACAATCACACACTACGCGCATGGCACTGATGATGTTAAATCGGATGAAATTCATCATATCACAAGAAAAGGATTGGCTAAGAATTGCCTAAATTTTCCAGAGTTTATGTGCAGTGAAGCAATAGTATATGCCAACAAGTCAGTTTCAGTGAAGTCTCATGTATAATGCATAGAAATATTCTCATTATACAATTCCAGATGGAATGAAAGGGTGTGAAGACTAAATGAAAGCAAGAAGATTGGAAGATGACAACTTTGGTGACATTTGTAAAGATTAAAGCAAACGTCAAATGTGTATGAAACAAAAATGCACTGCAAAAATGATATTCACATAGGTCAGCACAGAAATGACCTTTTAGGTGAGATGCAAAAAAGTAAAGCAAGTTTAACCAATCAAGTGATGGCACCATGTGAGACGGTGCTCCTTTCTGCCTTCTCGTCTCCTCTCTCTCCACCTCAAGCCACCATCGCACACGAAACACCACACGAACGAGCCTTGTGGTTGGGATTTGGGACCAACTTTCATGCACACTGCGTCTCAACACGTCTCACCGCCACAGCTGATGGGTTGACTACCTGCGTGGCATTTGAAGAGATAATATGTGCAATAGTGGGTGGTGCAGGATGCCGTGACTGTCAGAACGAGAGGGTTTCTCTCAATCATTCGACTCATTTGATGTGCCACTCACTACACGGTGGATGAAGGAGCA
>UYWX01020480.1:43218-54059 GCA_900622495.1 Hydatigera taeniaeformis | reverse complement strand
TTTTTTCTTTTCAGACCACTCATGCATCTAAAACGGCTGTTACAATGACCAAGACGAACGTTATCTCGATTTGGGATCTGCCTACCGATTCTCATGTCATGAAGTCAGCTAATTCTAAGAAGACCAAGAAAAAAGTGAGCGCTTTTCTAACCACTTTTTACTGCTACAAGTGTCCTGATATCAGTCCGATATCCAGCGGTCCATGCTTTTATTGCAATTCAACCTCGCATTTTTGTGGTAGCGCACCGCATATGCGATGTGTGCTGATGTGATATATGGGTTTCAATCTTCGTTTTAACTCTTGCCGTTGGAGTTGCGAGCTAGCCTTCCTTTTCTCTTGAGTGTACTTTTGAAGTTTCTTTAACCTCGTGGGGACAGTCTTCTTACTAAATTTATATGGACAATCCCAGATCCAGCAAACGCATAATCACCTCTAAAAATGTATGTATGCTTTGGAGCATCATTTGTACTCTATACTGATCTTGTGCCCTCTCTCTGAAGCGAACTAGACTACTTGTTGTGGCCTCATGGATTCAAGGGGCTTATTGATATGCTACCCTTCACATCTTCCTTGCTGTCTTTTCCTTTATGTTTGTTCACCGAACAGAAGTGTGTGGCTTAAATTGGATGGCTTGCCATTTCCTACACGGAATTTCACCGCATTTGGTTCAATTACTTTAACCTGTTTTAACATGTTTTGCGAGCTCGGACTACATTAAAGACACCATCGGAAGGGCTCCAAAAGCAAATAAACTTCGACATTCCTAACCTGCATTTAACATGTTTTTTTGTAAATTATGTATTATACACTCTGCATGATAGTTCTCAGTTATTTGCCCTGACCTTTCTTTTCCTAATTTTCTCACACCATTCGTCATTTGATGCTTAGCCGTGGGATTTTTAGTTCCCTCTAATCGCTTTCAAACGAAAATCATATTTGACATTCGTTCACGTACTCTTCTCGTGCATCATCCATTATTGTATTCGAACCTTCTTCAATGCTGAATTGTCTGTTGGATTTACTTTCACGCTTGTTAAGCACAGCCACCATCACGTGGCTCGATTCTCGGTAGATCTGCGAACAAAACTGTAATTGCGCCCGCATACTCTATCTGATTTGTCCATTAGGCGTGTTTTCTCCCCCAACCTTAGTGTGCAAGGGGCAGACAAGGTAACTACACTTTTCCGGAGATTTCTTTCCGTGCCTCGACCAGAGAGGCAGGCAAAGCAACTATTCTTAGGGCACCAAAACGGACAATCACAACTTGATTAAGTTTGGTGCGTGGGAAGATTCTGTCTACTTAGCCCTTGAGCTATCTGAATAACTTATAAGGCGTCGAAATAGCTTGGCTGTGTTTTTTTAGGTAGTGCATTGGCCTCACCAAATGGAGAATTGGAAATCACTTTTGTTTGGGTTGGAAGTAGGAAATAACTCTACGGAACGGATGTACCTTTCAGAAGGCGAATGCGAGTACTCATTTGCTCACCGGATCCATCATCTCCTTGGCACCTAAAGCACGTGCAGAACTGGTACGGTGGTGTGAGGGCCAACTATCCGGGTTCCCTCGGCAGAACGTCGACATTCCAACTCTCATCTCTCTCCTCTGTGACATTGAGGAGGCCGAAGACGTATGTTTACAAGTCTTTCCTCTTTCCATACTTGTGCGTCCATTATTAGACTTTTGCATGCGTTATTCGAATCACAACCTGCAAGGGACAATAGTTCCCTTAAAATGCCACTTCGCTGCTTTTGAATCGAGATGGCGGTTTATTCACAATAGTGGTTGCATTCGTGCATCCTCAAAGGGTGACGTACATGACTTGGATTTGGTAAGCGTTAGACACTAGTTTCATTTGGTTTCGTTTTCATTCCATTTCGAGTGACTTTCCACTCAAATTTGACCGCACAGAGAGGTTTGGTTGTCGTATTTTATGATTGAACTTTGTGGTATTTCCTTTAGGGGTACCAGTTTTGGGAACTTTTTGAAACAATTTGGCGACTTATAAATTGCATACATTATTCTCTGCTAACGGTTTAATTTTTAATCCAAGGATATACGACTCTAGTCCTTATTATAAAAGACTTCAATGCAAAATAGAAAATACTGATTCAAACGAAGCTTTCATTGAAATCACACGACCACGAGTTTATTAGGCATGCAAGTTGTGCCATGAGATCTCACTGCTGATTCACACGTGGATGTGGGTACATCTGCTCTTCGGTTCGAACCGAGTCCCAAGAGCGACCGTTTTCGGAACAGCAGCATTCCGTTTCAAACTAGCCAGTAATTTTGCTATTATCCCTCCTAACTCGTCAAGCAGGAAGATTTACGACGCAGTATCCAAATTGGGATGGTAACGAATTTGGTTAGTTAAATGTAATTACTTTGCATCGTTTCTTTTGCAGTCATTATTCCAAACGTGCTATATCAGGCTTCACAAAAGTCTGACATGTTTTGGAAAGAATGTATGTTTTCTCCTTGTTAGGATGACCTCGACCTTTTTAACTTGGTCTTTCTTCCCTTTCCCAACCATCGACAAGTTTTCTGTGCATTATTCCGCTAGTCATAGCGTCAAATAGTAGGGTGTATTTTATTTCCCAAAAAAAACAGCTGCTGTCGTCAAAACCCTTACATTGCTGCTGAAAACGTTTTGATGTGGAAGTTAGTTTATGTTACTTATAAGCATGCTTTCCGAGGTGAAAACTGCTTTGTCGAATCTACCCACTTACCTATAAATGTACATGGTTGGGGAGATCTGGCTTTAACTCCCCTTCGCACCTATGCCATTACGACAAAATGAGGCCTCTGCTGTTCCACCCTCTTCTATAAGAGTTTGAATAAAACCAACATTTTTGCATCGCCTCACCACTACAGCTGTTTCGGTTTGGAAACTATCATTTAGTCTGTTTCATTCGACCAATTATCTCTCGGTTATCGTTATCTCAAATTTGGTTAGTGATTGCATTTCACTTTTAATATTTTGAAGTTGGGCTTTTTGTAGAAGGAATTGTGGTAAGGTTGATGAGGATTTCAGTTTATTTTGTTGAAATTCGTATGTGATGAAAACTCACTTTTTTTGCAATAAAGGCGTCTAAATCGTTACCGTTATTGTTCCCCTCTAGCTAAAAAAGAACGTTGGCCATAGTACAAAGTTCATTTGCAGTTTTTTTTTGAAAATACCTGTCATCAAAGCCTCGGCCTTCTGGCTTTCGCATTACAAATGTGTCATTTCATTTAGTTCGTCAGAAATCGTGGTTACTAGTGTTAGTCGGTGTAGCTAATAAATTTCCTGTAAATCAATTGATGCCAAGCTTCGACTCTTTCAGTTGATATCAAAGCAAATTTGCTTATCCTCCTACGTATTCCAGGACAGATTTCCGGTATCCTTTGTTCAACTGACGTTTTTTTCTTATCTTCACTGTCAGGTTCTTGAGTGCATTGAATCGTCTTTCGGAAAGTCGCAACGCGTGTCCAAGTTTTCCAGAGCCTTCGTCGAGAAACGTGCTAACCTCATGGGTACCACTGCTTAAGACGGTGGGCTTTGGGGCGCATCATTCTGCAGCCTAAAGTAACGGTCGCTCAAGTGTGCAGTTGCAGGAACTACTAGGTCTAGCATGTTTCCTTCTCTCTCAGCGCGGGATCGTTATCTCCTTTTCTTTCTCTCCAGTTTCTACCCCTTTCATCCCGTTCTACACTACCACCTAGTTTTACAGTTTCAAAACTGTCTGTTTCCGTGTGTGCGTGTATGTGTGTACTAGTGTGTTTCTTTCTGTGGCAGGCACCCATCGCTCCCTCATCTCGTTCTTCCTCTTGTACACATTGTAACTCTCTCACTTCACCCTACTTCTCGTTCTTTTTGAATGCGCACACAAGTTTCTATTCCAATCCACCCTCTGAAATCAGTCCATCCTCCGGATATCGTTCAGGACCTCCCTCCTTCTTCCTTCAGCCTTCGGCTTTTGAAGTCCCCTGAACACCACAATGAATCGGGAAAAAAACTACTTTTTATATCTGTATACAATGTTAAAAACCGATGGCGCATGAACCTGAGCATGACTGAAACCGGTGATGGAGTCATGGGCTCGTTTCTGATGGGGCTTGCGAGGGTGCCACCATGGAGACAGCTTGAGAGGCGAGGTCGGGAAAAAGCGTCTCGGCAGCAGTGGGCAACGTCGGTTCCCAGACGTGATGGCGTCGTATTATGTGATGCGTACAGCGGGTGGTTCCTCGGGGCGTCACCACTGATACCGCAGCGGTGGGGTTGTGGTGTTGGGCATATATGGGAAGCTTCCTGTTGATGGTTTAGGTGGTTGGTTAAGTAATGATGCGAAAATAAGAGGACGTGAGAAATCATTTCCTGATAGAAATCATGTGAAACATTATCTATAAGGAAAACCGAGCACGTCGTAAGTGTTGATGGAGGTAAGGATTCGTGCATCATAGCCCTAATTAATTACATTAATTAAAAAATTGCTTAAATATTGCGCGCGACTACAGTCTTATGCCAACACTTCGTGCCATGAAGAATTTTATAGCTACCTTTGGCAAAGCGAAACAACCGTATCAATCAATTTTTTCTTAAATAAAGGCATTGCCTTGTTTTCCTGGATCATTTTTAGTGTTTGCATTCGTGACCCTCACTAAGCGGTATTATAAAATATAGCTAGGTTAAACTGTTGTATCAAGCTGTTTCGCCAAATAACACGACGGATTTTGCAAATTTATTTATGCATTATAATTGGACATACCAACGTGGAATTGCTTATAGAACTAAAAAGTCCTAGTCCTTGCGAATGTCCAGAAGAGTACTAAGAAGTGCCTAGTGTTGTTGGCTTTGACGAGCATAAACTTTTTAAAATTTGACTGTTACGAAATCATTTCATAAACCTAACTTACCAAAAGCTAAAATGAGCTGCCTTTGAGAGCTGCTAATATTAAGATTCTTACGCATGTTCAAGTATACTTTTGGCATGGAAGTGGACTATTTCATAGCCCTTGCCTTTACTAATAAAGGGGCTAACTTTAAAGTTGTAATGAGTTTATCATTTTTTAGAGAATTGTCATCAATAGTTACAAACCCATGGATCCAATCATGAATTCTGATTTAGTGAGAGGAAGTCCTTGTCATGATCCAATGCAGATAGATCGAAGCAGCGAAGATAAGTGAGCCTTTGCTTTGAGTCCAGTCGCTTGTTGTTGGCTATAAACATGTCTAAGGCACTGTGGCATTAATTTTTCGGTATTTTCAAGTGCTCAAATTAATGGTTTTGATGAGTGTACGTGCCAACATTATGTTTTAAGGAGTTCAGAATAAAAAGCTTTGTCCTTTTAATGCGGCCAGCACCAACTACGAAGATAAAGATCAAAAATGGTTTAAGAATAAAAACTTTCGCCATCCTACCGAATCTTTGACAAAGTTACTTCTTGAACAAATAAAGGAGCAGCATTTACAGGTTGGCCGAAATCCTTGAAAAATGCTTTTACTGATATTTGTTGTACTATTAGTTAACGTTTATATGTAAAATATTTAGAAGCATTTGATGATCTCACAATGTCTTTTATCTTGATCAGATGCCTAAGCGTTCCCTTTTTTTGGTCGGGAACTTAAGAGTGTTATTTATCGTCTGACAGTTTATATTAGACTTATAAATATGTATTTGAGGCTCTGCGCTTAACATAGGCATCATTTGATAAGCAAGTTGAATTTACTTCTTTTAGTCTGATGGGATTGGATGAAATCTTCCTTCAAATTTACATATGCACTTAGAGCCAACGAAGATTTTAAAAATTATCACATAATTATTGTGCCTCCATCCATTACATTTGCCAACCTAAAATTCCATTTCCTGAACACCAATTTACTAAAGTAGGAACGTGGGTTCTCAAAGCTTTACGTGAAGTAGTGATGCAAGTGTCTTAGCTTCTTAACAAGTAAAAAACATCTAAAAATTCTTTTGAAGTTCCATTGTCTTTGCGGCGATACAATACAACACATATTTGCAAGAAAATTCAAAGATTACGACTTAGACGGATGTTAAATTAATTAATTGCGGTACATTTCGACACGTTGTGCGTTAAAATGCTATTAGTTTAGTGGGTCCTTTATTAGTTAGACTTTGTTAAAATCAGAAAATTTCTTTTATGTCAACATGATTTACTGCTGACTTATGAAACAGTATAAGGGTTCTCAATGCTGTTATAAAGCGTTACGATGGTAGAAAATCAACATTCACTCCAACCGAATACCAGTCGCAGCTGTAAAAAAATACTCAATGTGATCAGTTGGTGAGATGACCTGAGCTAGTGAGTCTACGAGTGCATTGCAGCTTGAGCTCTTTGAACTAGCGTCTGTAGACACTGATAACTTTGATTTTTAAAACTATACCGTTAAGTGTGGACAGAAACGTAACCAAATTTTTGATGGAAATGCATAAATGAGAGGCCTCCTGCATGCTTCAAAATGAGGTATTAGTGGGAGAGGATAAATTAAGTTGAAGTCGCTTGTACTGTAGTGCGGGCAACTATTTAGCCTTGACTAAGTTTTGGAAAGGCTTTAACACTAGAAATCGGAAAGGGGAACATTTGATAATTTTATAAGGGAACTGAGGGATCATCAAGTTATTTCTCGCAGTAGATCACGGAAATGCGAGTCAATGAGGCTCGTCATCAAACAGGGATTGAAGAAATCAGGAGAAGTTATGACAAGGAGCTCCTCCGTTTACAATCCCTCCTTACAAAGCGTCAGGTACTAAACTAATTAGAATTTATTTATGCAGGGGCATGTCTTATTTACCTGCTAAGTGATAGTTCTCTATCTTTTAAGGCGGCATTCTCGAATGTTGGTCTCATCGAATTGTCAAAAGAAGAAAAAGACCTTAAAGGAGAAGATTATAATTTTTACGATAAAGAGAGCACTCCCAAAGAGATCGAACTTGAGAAGGAAATCGCACTTCAAAATCATTTGATCGAAGGCTTTCAGAAGGAGAATGAGGCTCTCATGAAGGAAAATAAGGATTTGAAACAGGTATCTTCAATTTCCCATCAATTATTCAAAGCTATTAAAATGCATAGTCCTATTAATTTTTTGTATAAACTCTCCAATATTTGTACAAAATGCTTTTCTGCTTTCCTGCAATCTAGTGAGAGTCTAATTTCTCAGCTAAGTTAAGTTAGATCGGAACGTCAGGATTTTGCGAAAAGATGGTAGGATAGAAGCGTTTGTCACTCAGTCATCTTTTCCCCTTCATTCAAATTATTTCAATGCTTTGGACCATTTTTTTTCAACAATATGGTTTGGTGTTCTGTCACAGTTACATAACTTCCCACTTTGAAGGTAGTGACTGCTAAGGCGAAGCCTAGTTGGGGTAATTTTAGCAGACTCGTAAAAATATGAATTAAGTAAACCTTTTTGTCTCTAGAAACAAGTGATTACGGGGGCCAGTGAAGTCCTCATTACTATGAGTCTATCATGTCGAGGTAAAATGTCAAAATATTAACCGTCAAGTGTTTGTGTATTACAAGAAATTGGCCTCAACATTAATCCCCTCCGAGGATGCAAATGCGATTGCGGAGAGGCTGGTGCACGAGAATGCCCGTCTGCAAATTGACTTTCAACAAGTCAAAGACGAGTTGAACGCCTTGAAATCCGCACAGGATTTGGCTTCTAAGAAAGGTGAGAAGGATGTCGGAAGAATAACTTCCCTAAAGGGTGACTGTTAGTCATCAAGATGCAATTCATCGAAAGTATTTTGCTGTAAAGGCGAAAAGAGTGCCTTTTCTGATGAATTTTTGCGAAATAAAGTAACGACTTTGGCTACCTGTTTAAAGCATCTCTTGGGTAATCGCCGTGCTTGCGAAAAATATTGTCGCAAGAGGTGCTGCCAACTTAATAGTGTTAGCGATCTCACAGTGAGGAACTTCTCCTAAACACGGATTCAAAAATTTTAAAAAAACGTATTTATTTTATAGATAATAATGCTCAGGACATACAAGAAGAGCTAGAAAAAACCATCAGAAGGCTTGAAGAAGAGAGCTGCCAAAATCGCGGGTTTCAAGACTCCCTTTGTAAACTAGAGGCTGAGGTAACCGCATACTTTCCTCACAAGCTGCTCTTTACAAAGCTTAAACAAACTAAAGAGGAACAATCGAGATTACAAGAACTTCTTTCAACGTCGGACTCAAAATGGGCTCAGGAGGTGAAGGATCGTCAACGTCGCATCGTGGCCTTGAACGCGGAATTGAGGAGGGTCCGACAGGACCACATTGTAGCAATGCAAACAGTGCAGGAGAAGATGCGGTGGCAAAATCACACTCAGACTATCTCCAGCCGACATTTGTCTACGATCAAGAAACAGGTAAAGGCTTTTATCACAAACCTTATCAGTACTGCTAATACGTGCTAAAACACTTCATTTTGGATTATTCCAGAAGCTTAAAATGTTAAAGTTTAAAACAGAATTGGAGAAGAAACAAAGTGTGCCGTCTGCAAGAAGTGAGATGGAGGTAATCAGCATATGATAAGCATAACTTTAAACATTAGGTCAAGAATATTTTTACGTAAATTAATGCCAACTTCTGCTACCATTTAGAATTATTATTGGGACTCAGTAACAACGGGTACTCAAACGGGCCACATTCAAGTATCTACAGCTGAGGTAGATCTTCGATTATATCACCCACTCATAGACACAAACAGCAGCACTTTCGAAAGACCTACAAGATGTAGGCATCCATGCCAATGCGCGATTCGTAAGGCTAAGTATTTTTTAGCAGAAATTCGAGGCAAAGTTTTGATTTACATCTTTCCATAGGATCACGACTTCGCAGACAATCCACAGTACTCAACTCCCGTCAGGGAACTCCAGATGGAGTTAAGAGCATCACATCAACGTGTCAGTCGCCTAGAGACTCAGCTAAACACCTTAAGCAGGGTCCACATGGCTTTGATAACAGGAAAATCTCCTAATGAGGCCTTACAATGGGACTGTGGCATAGGCGAAAGAAAATCTACCCATGAAAGGTTCGTTTTGACAATAAATGAGGTGATAATTCTGTAAAGCTGCAAACACATACAAATGCACTTTCACAACACACTCCTCCACCCTACCTTGTTCTATCGCTTCCTATGAAGTTGTCAAAAAATTGTATCTCTGATGATCAACATAATCATCCTTTACCAGCATGCAGGAGGAGCACAAAGTTGAGAACCATGCCACTGATGGGGAGACATTGTTAAAGGACACTGAACATTTTTACCTGTCATGTCACTGTTGACCTTCGCATAAAGTTTTTGTGGCATTTCACACAAAACAGGTTTGGTCATGTTGATCTTTTCTAATGGATATTTTGTAACCAAATCGTTTGATGCAATGTGTAGTCAGAGGCACCTCTTATTGTTTTCACTCGAATTTTGCTCTCCTGGAGCATTAAAGCGGCCTTTGGGGTCATTCTTAGTTCCATTTAGCACTAAGACGTACTGAAATCCTTGAACTTGTTAGTATTTTTTACCATTTTCTTAATATTAGTAGTTCATTATCTTGAGGGAGTAAAAGGTCGTTTTATCATGCCTTCTCTTTATTTTTCGCTCTTCCAAATTTAAATATTTGTCCCAGTTGTTTCGTCGGATTTTATTATTTGTCAGTTTCAAAATGTGGGTCCTTCCAATGCCACTTCTCTAAGCCACCATTTTTTCTATCAGAGTGTTAGGAATAGCCCTTTAACAATCGTGCCAACTTCCTTCCATTTGGAAGAGTCGCGAGTGCGCCACTTAAAACAACTGATGCATTTTAAAGAAAAGAAATGGCAAGTAGAAGGTAATTTTAGGGCAAATAAACAACACTGTTATGGAAGCCAAACCAAGCAACACTGCAACGGCATCATACCTCAAAATAATATCATTCTTTTGAAGGATACCCAACATCGGTCGTCCAGTCAACATGGAGGACGAGTCCTGCGTTTCCTATTGGCGTGCTATTGCTGAAAAACGCACCAACGATGTTGCTCTCCTGAGCAAGGAGGTGGATAAGCTCACCAACTTGTTAGAGGAAATAAGCACGCGAATACCACCTGCAACAGGTCTGTCTATTCAACTCAGTGAGGAGGGTGTTTAGTTGCTATGGTAATGATGTTTCAGTGAGGCTACATTGATCAAGTTTAGTGCTTTTGCTGGGATTGTGGTGATTTGTTGGAGAATATTTGCTTGATTAAATACTGCTCTGCGCCAGGAAGCGAGTAAATTTCCCCTTCTCTGAGCGTCCACAATCTACACAATGAAAATCTCCGCAAAATGGGCAAAGTATAGACAACAAAATATTTCTGCGGATGGATGTAATATGAATAGTAAAGGAATGATGAACGAATACGACATCGGGAAGGGGAGGAGAAATTTAAAAAAAATTAAATCACAGAGAAGATAGACCGTCAAAGTCGCATAAGCTGGTTTATTTGTTGTAAGGGCCGGAGATGGCCACAAAGCCCTAGCGATAACATTTAGGTTAAAGGTATCTGTATAGCAACAATGTTGCCATTTACCCGTTTGAATAGAAACAAGACATCAAATCCACAATGCACAAATAAAAAAAACTGCAGTTTTAAAAGGATAAAATTAATGTTACCGTGAATTGGGCGTTAGACAGTTAAGAAAATCAGGCAGGTTTTCTGCCCCTTCTATCCTCATTCCTTTGGCCTCTTTCTTCTTTCTCAAGGCCTGTTTAGCGGTTTCTTATAAATTCTGATCGGAGAATGGAGCAGATGTACGAAACGCTTTAATTTTATTGTTTGATCATGTAGTTTTCCCAAGGATCATCCAACAACCACGTTTATTCCTCACCTTAGCTGCAC